>JAOBRD021132540.1:0-10951 GCA_027575215.2 Hydrozoanthus sils | reverse complement strand
TGCAACTACCCGAATCAAAAATCAACAGGCTTGCCCTCACAAGCAGGGGTAAGCTAAGCGCGCTCACACCCCTTTCCTGCTAATCGATAACATATATTACAGTTGATTATGGTTCACTTTTCATGTGTACAAAAGTACAGAGTAGTAAATGTTTATGTGTCAAGTCTAATTCTTCCGAACCCTTTGTCGTTTGCCGACAGCCCTGTAGAGCCGGATAGAGATGCTATACACACTGTTTCACTGTTCCGTCACACAGCAGCCTGCGTTTGGGCTGTTTTTTACCGGCCGAGAGAGCAAACGTCAATCGAGCGGGCCGCCATGTTGAACGCACGAGCAAAAACTTGAACGCCGATTTGACTTGGCGGCTGCTCGATTGACTCACCTAAGAAACAGCCGGCTAGTCTACATCTACTTTCGTCTACTTTATTGACTGATAAAATAAAACTCATACAAGCATCACATCAGTATAAATAAATAAACAATAAATAAATCTAATATATACAATATTATATTATAAATAATCCAAAATAAACCATTCGCCCTTTTCTTTCATGTAGTTGATTAGCTCCTCTTTGAATTTTGTCAAGTCCTTAATATCTGTAATAGCTCCCGGCAGCTTATTCCAAAAATTGATTCCCCATGGGAAGAAGCTGTTTGCATGTAGATTACAATTTGAATGCGGTCTCAAAAATCGCTTGGAGTTGCCATTCCTCGAGGTCCGGGTCATTGGAATCAATTTAGGGCTCTCTCTCTCTCAGTGTCCACAGTTCCGTTAACAACTCGATGGAACACGAACATCCGAGAGAGAGTCCGCCTTCCCTCAAGGGTTGGCAACTCCAGCTCACTCGGCATATTTGTTACCACCCCCGGTTCTCTTAAATAATTGTTGTAGCAAACTCTGGCTGCGCTACGCTGTACCATATCAAGTCATACAGATTTGCCAATTTGTTTTCTTTTTCTTGGTTTTTTAGGTCATCGCTGACGGCGTTAGTAGAAATTCTAGACTCGTTAAAGCAAGTCCCAAAGAAGTCGAGTTGAACGAACTTGTCTGTGTCAATCTGGACAGCCATTCCTCGCAAAAATAAACCACTGTAATGGGGTGTTTTAAAGCATTTTGGGGGTCCGAAAATATAGGATTATAGGACACTATTACCTGAAAATATAGGACAAAATCGCTTCAGGTCCAATTTTAGGTCCTATATTTGATACTTGTTCTCATGCATCAGGGCAGTGGCCAAGCGGTTAGCGTGTTGGACTCGTAATCCTAGGGTCGTGAGTTCGAGCCCCGGTCAGACCACTGTGTTGTGTCATTGAACAAGACACTTTACCTGGATCGTTCCTGTCGACTCAGCTGTATAAATGAGTACCAGCTTCTACTGGGAGTTAACCTGCGATAGATTAGTGTCCTGTCCAGGGGGGAATCGAAAACTCTCATCCGCTTAACGCTACGGAAACCGGAGATAAGCGCCGGCCTGATGAATCACTTAGGCTCGAGGAAGGATTTAGCTTCTTTTTGCCCCAAACAGCGTCAAAAAAATAAGGCGAAAAAAGTAGGCACTTTTGGTGTTTCCAAATGCCTTTCAAACTTTTTTTAGTTTTTTTTTTAGTCTTAGATATAACAAATTAGTTGATACGCTAAATACAATTGCATGCATAAACAGATTATCATAAAAGTATATGAAAAAAAAAACGTCAGTAAATATGTAAATATGTAAATAAAATGTCGTTGAGACCGACTTTGAATGGTAATTGCTCTCCCACGTGTGCGGTGAACACGAGACAACGTGAAACTGAATGATCGCAACTACCAATGAAAAATCACTTTTTAATCACGTGATGAGATGTTTTCAAACAAAATGGCGGGCACGTACACAATATGGTCAGTGAAAAAAACTCGTCCATCTTTGGTACTCGATGCCAAGCTTGTAACATCCCGAAACCATCTTTTTCTTATGCCACAATTTCTGCACAGGTAACCCAAGCTTACTAATTGTGAAGGCGAGAAAAGGGGCACTGTCATTTCAGTCGATTTTCAGAACAAATATGAAACAAAATCGATGCACTTACAATCACTTCAATCAAGATTCAAGCCTTTTTTACAGCACAGGGGGGAAAAACTCAAAATTTTGAAATATTTCTTGAGCTTGTCAAGAACTACATCAAGACAAGACACACAGTAAGTGATTTTAAGTAGGTTTTATTTTATATTTGTTCTTAAAATAGACTGAGTTGACAGTGTTCCGAGTATCCCATACATTCCCCTATAATTTACCTACACAAGTAGTGAGCCTGGGTTACTTGTGGTTTCTGAGCAACTCCAAGAAATTTTTTCATCTTCTTCTTCACAACATCACTACCAACAGCACAGCAAGCCATTGCATAAAATCTGGTAGATACAGCCGCCTTTTTGATTATTTTAACCGATGATTTGCGCATGTGTGTGCGGGTCCACACGACAACCTGCAATTTGATTGCATGCAATCAAAATAGGCTCTTTGTAGCTAGGGGTCACGCAACCATATCTCTATCATAAATCAAGCAGCAACGACAAAATGGTATCCAGAAATGGAAAGAACAGGTTAACATTAGTAAAAAGGCAAATTTTCAGCTTTTGACTTCAAATATGTAAGAAATAGCGAGTAACAGAAAATAGGATATTTTCTCAAAATATGTATGACTGGAGAGCAACCCATGTTCTCCAGCATCATTTTCACATACATTTACTTAGAAAAATATCGATTTTGTACCTTCAGTTACAGGCGCGTAGCCAGCATTTTTTGTGGGGAAGTACACCTCAAGTTTGAGCTGACCTTGTGTCAGCAGTCCTTAAAAAAATACATTTGGTATATGCTGTTCTCGTGAAGATAGATACAGATTACATGCATGGGCAAGTGGTATTCATTTCCTTAATAGTAATTTTTATCGAAATAGTTTTAGAAAGTCTACTCTTTTAGGGAGCAGTCATTAATTACTGGGAGTTGGGGGTGGGCCGATATTTTTGCAAAACCCTGGGCCCAAAAATTTTGACCACCCCCCCTCCCCCAAATGCAAGCCCAAAAAGCTTGACCCCCCTAACATCTGAGCCCAAAAATTGTCACCCCCCTCCTTCCCTAACAACAACTTTTTTGTATTAAGGTGGTATGGGACCCTAGAAACTACTTAAAATAGGAGGTTGGGGTATGATGCTCCTTCCCCGGAAAATTTTGAAGTTTCAAAATTCTGAGATTGCCGAAAATGCGTTTATATCCATCAGTCCAAACAAAACCAAAACTTTGTCAAATATTTCATCGTCAATTGCTCTTAGTTCTCTTCGACAGAATTATTGGTAGGACTAAAGCCCACCCAGTTCTATGGCTCCGCGGTCCCTTACACTCTGCTTGCGTTTCAAATAGCCTGATTCGTAAACTCACAACATGATTATTTTAAAACGTATACATAGGGAATTAACATGGAATTTTTAAGATATTACGGTAGCAAGCCAAACGTTAAGAACATTTAATGAGTTTCTCATTCGCGATTGAAAAAAAAACATCATGTCCTAGATAAATAAAAGCAAATTTAAGTTATCGCCGTCTTTTTCATAAGTAATGGCAAAAACACATCTTTCTACATTTTCCGATACATGGCCAATTATAAAAGTTTGTTTTTCCACCAAAAAGAACTCCGTGCCTGTAGAAGCAATAGCAAAATTTTAGCTGAGCTGTCACCAGCTGTAATTTCATTATGGTATATAGTTTTTAAAAAAACTATTGAGTGTAATTTCATTAGTCGGATGTATTTAAAGAGTGTGTCAAAATCCAACCTCCTCGGATGCTTGAGGGCAAACAGCTCAACCACTTGGTCTAGGTCAACATCAGTCGCTCTTGACCCATGGAAACTCTTGTATACATTTGGAGGCGCTTTAGTGCACTCTTTCTTTTTTTCTTTTTCTTTTCCTTTTTCTTTATTTTTTGCCGTTCGGACACTGGGGGAGGGTGCACGTGCATCCCCTTGCCTTAGCGCCTGTGTCATTTTTGAAGTACTTAAAGTTGAGACTTGAAACTATGCCTTCTAACTAATGTTGCCCTGCTCTTTCCGTTTCAGAATTTTGTGATAGCTAATTCATTTTAAGGTAGGTTTGGTCACGTGACCGCTAACTGCAAAGGACCTTTTGCACGTTGTTGCATTTTTTGTTTCTCACTGACCTGTAAAATATGGAAGTGTGAAATAAGCGAAGAAAAAGAAGAAGAAGAAGAAGAAGAAGAAGAAGAAGAAGAAGAAGAAGAAGAAGAAGAAGAAGAAGAAGAAAAAGAGGAAGCAACCGACCAGTCCAGTCATCTCCGGTATTTTTTGAGCCCGCAATCTCAAGGCCAGCTGTACTACCCATTACTCGAAGGGAGACTGGACGCTAAAACCACGCTGTCATTTTGTTGTTGCGACCTTCCAAGATGGGTGAGTAAAACGAGAAAAGGTAATCAATATTTCTTATTTATGCATCTTTCTTGCTAATTGCAAGACTACTTTTGTTGTAGGTGGCTTTTTCTCTAGCCTATTTTCTTCACTGTTCGGCCAAAAAGAGTTACGGATACTAATATTAGGACTGGATGGCGCTGGCAAGACCACCATTTTATACAGGTAATGATTTGATCGTTCCCTTTTGTATTTCAAAACATTTTATAAGTTTATTTCTTTGTTCAACAATAAAGTAAAGTTAAATATTCACCATATAACTGACGTAACTGCTTTGATTCAAATCTAGACTTCAAGTTGGAGAAGTTGTTACTACAATTCCAAGTAAGAATTGAAATTCTTCCATATCTTTTTGTTTTTCGCAGTACGGAAAATAAGTAAAGAGAATTGGCGTAAGCTTTATTGCAGTCTGTTTTAAACCTATACTTAAGAATTCATTTAACTGAAACTCAAAGGTATTTGAATTTGATACTAAATTATTTTTCTTATTCAAGTTTTTTACAATGAGTTTCGACGAAAGCGAATGAAAGAAAAACAACTACCTGTAATAATCGTTTGATTTTGTTACTACAGAATCAAACTTAACCTCATTATTCAGTATTGACCCGGTTAAATCAACTGATAGTTAAAAGTTTAATATCTTCATTGTGCATGATTGTATTTGACAATATTTGTTAGTGAACTGTAGGTTTGAACTACCGATACAACAAAGTTTTTTTGGCCTGGCAAAATTACAGTTATAATTTGTATCGTTATTATAGGTAATGGAATGAGGCCAAGTCAAATTTCTAAAAAAATCACACTTCTTTGGCCTAATTTGATTTAAATGCCCAACCGTAGGAAGAGCAATTCTTTCAGAATTAGGCCAAAAGACAAGTGATTTTATTCGAAATTTGACGAGGACCTATTCATTTACCTTTTAATAATCTAACAGACAAATTATTACTTTCCTTTTTTAATTTGTTTTGTAAACACTCCATCTTGATTTTTGCTTGCATGATGAACTAGTTGCCATGGATAATTTGTAATTGCCCATGTGAATTTTGAAACAGAGGGCAGTTACAAATATTATAATATAGTTGCATAAAAATCCTGCAATTTGATTGGTTTCGAGGAGTGGTATTAATCATCAATAGTTGTGTTCCAAGTGCCTGAGACTGGTATTTCAAAATCACCATGGCAACAAATAGCTTTTCTGAGCTGAGAAAAATCAAAATGGCATAACATTTCCGAGCGTCTTGGTTGAAAAAAAGAAAGCCTTATAGCTGATAATGTTGAAAGCAACAAAAAGATTGAAGAAGGTCAATTTTAGTCAAAAAGCTTTTAAAACAGTATCCTCCAGCTACAGGTTCGAAATTTCCAGTGACTTATCTGTAAACTTTATGAAATCAAATTACACTTGTCATGCTTTTTCATGTGAGATTGCAGCAGGTTTCTGCAGGCTGCTGCCTCAAAATCTTCATTCAGGTTTTCTATAAGTTGAAAACTTTGAAGTAAAGATGTCCATAAGGACAAAATGCTATTAGTATATGTTTGTTTGAATCACAAAGTTGTTTCCTGCCGGCCACCGATGGGATTTTTTTGTTTAACTAAACTTTGTTGAACTTTGGAAATGGAAAAACATTGTCTTCAAATCAATCACCAAATGAAAAACTTGGTGGTCATTGAAGATGAAATTTACAAAATGTCAGTATGAATGGAATAGTTTCATAAACAAGGATTTGCCAAAGTTCATTGTAGGCAAAATAATTCATTAAATTTAAAGAAGTTTCATGAACTGACTCTGTGACTGTGGTATTACACCATCTTCTGCCACTAACGTGACACTGGTTTGTTTATAAAAAGATTTTGTTTGGATCTTTTTGTTATAAATTATATTATAAACAAATATTAATAGCATTTTTTGTAATTTGGATCTAGAAATAGCATATACCAGTACCTCTAGTACTTAACATAAGCTGCCTTGTAATCAGTTAATTGGGTAAAGTAGGTTTATTTAACATGGTAAATTTTAGTCGGGGGTGGTAAAGCTTACACTAAGATTTGGTGTCACTGTAAGAAGTTCGTAGATGTATTATTTATTTGACACAACAGTTAAATGGTGTTCCACCATAAGGTGTAAACCTTTCCTTACCGTCTTTTAATATATGATCCTTGTTATATATAATTAACAAGATTTTTTATGTAATTATTCCAACAGCCATAGGCTTCAATGTAGAAACTGTGACATACAAAAATCTTAAATTCCAAGGTAAGTGTAAGTACAGATAATACTTGAAGAGTCTTGTGCAAAAACTACATAAGTGATTTTGTATGAAATGCTTAATTCCCCCAGTGGTTATAAAGAGATAAAAGGGATAGTGTAGAGTCTAAGAAATGACAACTTCAAAAGGCACTTACGTTATTTTTGTACCAGACCTGTTGTTTTTTCTACTTGTTTGCAAGAAATAGGCAATTTATTTTTAACCACTTTCTGCACATCTTTCACTGCTGGGTTGTTAGAAAGCATAGCTTGTCTGTATTATATTTGATTGCTTGTGTTTAAGTCAGGAGGAAATTCAAGAGATTCAAGTGATTTTGCCCTCTGTACAACTGTCTGCACTAAACAACTTTGCTCACTCAGACTTTCCTTATTTCAGTTGGAAGATTTTTTTAATTTTTAAAGTGCATATGAAGGGAAAAAAAATATTACTGCAGTGGATAGACCTTGCTTAATGAGGAATAGTGGTTAAGACATTTTGTCAAAATCTTTCCTGGATCTCGAAATATCAACGTTTAAAGTTCTCAACTGATGACGTCATGTATGCTTCCAACAAATTTGCATTTTATTTAAATCTACTGCCAAACCATAACCTTTCGTATGTACTAATATATAAAAAATTATGTATATGTTCATACGTATCGTATGTATTTAAGCCAAACTTTGGCTGCTGCTGTATCTTGAGGTACATAGATCGTTCATGCAGGTTTGGCTCAATTTTATCCAAGTGTTGTGGATTGGCAGTAGATTTAATTAAAATGCAAATTTTTCAGAAGCATACATGACATCATCAGTTGAGAACTTTAAATGTTAATATCTCAAAAACCATAAAGATTTTCACAAAATTTTTTCACCGCTAGTCCTCATTAAGCAAGGTCTATCTACTGGAGTAATAATTTTTTTCCCTTCATATGCACTTGAACCAATGAACTCAAGGTTGTGATTTAATTCTCTTGAATGAGTTTCTTGAGGTCTTTATTGTCTTTTTTATTTCTTCAATTTTTCCTCACTTCAAAGTTAACAAGTTTAATTCATGTCACCCATTTCAACTTTTTTGGTTTGAGATTATTCATTATTTCTCTTTTCATTTTTACAGTGTGGGATTTAGGAGGTAAGTGTCCTATGTATACATATTAAATAATTATTGTAAAACTGAAGAAAATCTGAATGCAGGGCTATTACCGTATTTTGCCATGTACAAGTCAACACCGTGTATAAGTCAACCCCCAATTTTGCAGCTAAAAAAGTTTTAGAGTTCCCAGGTATAAGTGGACCTCAATATTTTGCAAATAAAAATACCAAAAAAGCTTAGTTTGTAACAAATATTTGAGAAAGAAATACAAAAAGACATAACACACAAATGATTCATTTTTTATGATAATCGGTTGTTTGTACACAGTATACTGTAAATATCACAGAATTCTTTCTTGCTTTGAGTACTTATCTTGTAAATGCTGGTTTTGAATGTTTTTATAGAGTTTTAAGGGGTGTTTAAAATATAACATGTTTTGATTCATGTATAAGACGAATGCGATTTTTAGACATGAATCTTTGGTGTTAAAATGTTGACTTATACAGGGCAAAACAAAGTACAACAACATAATTTTTGGGCAGGTCTATTGGCAATACCAGCCAAAGCTGGCTTGATAAAGAGTAGCATGGCTACTTGAAATATTGCCAATAAACCTGCCCAAGAATGATGTTATTGTAATAGTCCTGCATTCAGATTTTCTTCATACTCACCGAGAGTGACATATGTCACATGCATCTCTAAACAAGAGACCCGACATCCAGTTTATTTTGCTTTGTGTTGACCTTTGCATAATTAGTTTATTGTAATACTGTTTTAAATAATTTATTTAGTACAAATTATGTATATATATATAATTTGTATATATGTGCCAGTGACTTGTGTTTTATGTATTACTTAGCTCTACTCAGGTATCGAGTTTTCTATCATACCATTTTTTTCAAGTTTATCTGTCAATATAATTATATTTTACAGTTGCCAAGTGGTTAGCATGTTCAACACATAATCCTAAGGTCACATGTTTGGGCCCCAGTCAGACCAACATGTTGTGTCCTTGAGAGAGACACTTTATCAGTCGACTCAGCTGTATAAATGAGTACTGTCACCTTGCCAGATGGCTAACCTTTGATGGATTAGTGTCCTGTCTAGGGGGAGTCCAAGATTCTTATCTGCTTAACACTGTGGAAACCAAAGATAAGCACTCTGGGCTATCTGACTCAAGAAAGGATTTAGCTAAATTATCACTAGTATGCTTGCAGTAGAACATTTTTTAATTAATCCTTATTTTTTTGTCTGTAGGTCAAACAAGCATTAGGTAAGAACAGATGTGATCTATTTAAAGTGTTTGTAACTTCCTTCAAATATTGCAGAATGTTCAGACAGCCCTTGACTATAGAAAAGTATTTAATGTCCTGAGAGGGAGAGCAAGGGACTGAAAACTAGTGCTGCATGGAATATCTGTGGCAGAAATTATGTACAGAAAGTCAATAGACCTTTATCATGCTAGCATGGCATAGAAATATATTCAGTTTGTCAGGGAAACAATAACAGAGTCAATCTCAGCACAATAATAGTAAAGCTACAAAGTCTCATAAAGATTGGCCGCAATTTGACAGAGATATAAAGGTTTGAAACTGGTTGATTTTCCAATGAAAAGTAAGGTGGACAGGCATCGATGACCATCCAGTCTCATTTCCATGTTTTCCCCCTACATTTCTCTGTAATAATAAGGGCAGAAGACGAAGTTTCAAAATTCATATCAGCATTAGTTTTTGGGAAGTGTTTACAAAATTTTGCAATTTTGCTAATACAGATGCAGTGAATTTGATGCTGGCCACAGTTTCTTGATTTGTTTAATATATCTTTGCGTAAAAAAGTTCTATTAAGTGTCTTGAAAAGGACCTTTAAGGTTCGCTCAAATTATTGCATTGGATTCCTGTGGCAGGCTGATAGACTGCATGAAGTTCATGATGTTTAAAATCAAATCTGCTGCTCGATAGCTTTATTTATCTTAGGTTGTGGTTGGTGAGACACCCGGGCATCAAAAACTGTCTTGATACAGACCTTGATCAATACTGAATAGACCCAGATTAATAGACCCTGACCAATACAACCTTATAAAAAGTCCCCATTATTAAATAACTGGTACTTGCAGAACATGGTGAAAGCCCATTGTGTTCCTTGTTAATAGTCGACCAAACTGCTGATAAATGTGAAGAGGGCCAGGTTTGACTACTCAACGTATAGGTGATATTTAAGCAAAACAACACAAATCATTTCCTGTGTATTCCTGGGGAATGTTGAGAGAATTGATAAAAATCATGAAAGTCATGGGCCATCTGCAGCAATTCCCTGGGGTTATTTTATGATTTGTGTTCCAGGCTAATCATTAACCGAGAAGAGCCAATATTTCTTACTTTTTGAAGATCATATGGTGAGATTGTCCAGGTTAGTGTAGTCCTGAGAAGGACTGACAGTTGAATACTAATATAGTACGACAGTCACTTACTCCGACAACAGTCCTTCTCATTCTCAGAACTACACTAACACAGACAATCTCACCATATGATCTAAAGCTGTTACTCCTGGGTTCAAACCATTTACCATTTTAGCCATAATTATTATCAAATTTAATATTGCTTTAATCCAAAACCTGTTTTTCTGTTTTAATATTGCAGACCATACTGGCGCTGTTACTACTCCAACACAGATGCAGTAATTTATGTTGTTGATAGCATGGACAGAGATAGAATAGGAATATCAAAGCAGGAGCTTATTGCAATGCTGGAGGTAGGAACATTAACAATTAATAATCATATAACCATTACAGAATTATTGAGATCAAACAGTCACTAAGAGGTGTAGCAGAATAATGTTTAACTGCTGTTGAGATTTAGAGTACCTTCAATAGCTTGTTGGGGTGAAACATTTACACTGTAACAAGACTAGTGTGAGTTAAATTAAGAATTATTGTCCAGGTGTGAAACTGAATTGCTACATAATAAGAAGCCTGTAGTTTCATTAGTCGATGCAAAGACTACTCATCAATATAAGAACGGCCAGGGCCCAGTTGCTTGAAGCCTGGATAAGCTTTCCACTGGATAAGTGCTTTCTATTTTATGCAGTAATACTATAATGAAAGTTATTTGACACCATTTAAACCATTACTTTAGGAGTCTTCCACTCACTTAACAACTAGAGATAGAGAAATC
>JAOBRD021132434.1:0-10951 GCA_027575215.2 Hydrozoanthus sils | reverse complement strand
AAACACAAAACCATGCAAACTGTCAGCTGAAGCCATGATTCTTCAGCAGTTAGTGTGCCTGAAGTCAAGAAGTGCTGTCAGCACTTACAATCTAAAGAAATGGAGGCCAGACAGGAGTTGCCTCCTGGCTAAGATGAATGGCATCCTGGTATCTTGTAACAACATCGCAACACATCCTGAAACCCATACTTACAATGAGCATTGCTTCAACAATGTTTAGCACACCACAATGGTAAACTAGTTTTCCAGTATCATTTTTCAGGCTACCACTAAGGTTCTACAAGCAAGAGTATTACCCTCCTCCCTGCCCAATGCCCATATAAGCAGTCAAACTGAAGGGGTGCTTTGTATTGACAAGTCTAACCACAAGTTCTCAAATGGAACACACAAGATATTGGAAATGGATTCTTCCACTCGTATCACCTTAAATATCTGTAGATGTTTGGTGATTTGTTGAAAAAAATATGTACCACAACTATTTTGTTTGCACTGGCCAAGTTGATAAACTAAGAAAAGTGGTTCGAGATAAAAAAACAAAGCTATTCTAAAGTGCTACTAGTGTGGAAATCCAAAATACCTGGGGGGGGAGAAGTTTCGAGAAACAGGAAGTAGAGATGCAGTATAAGATAAACAAGTTGCCAAACATTGAGATGTGTTTTTTTGAGACTCGATGTTGGTGTTTTTTGTCTGCCATTAATCGAGTACAAATCACCTGTGTCATGCTGGGTTGAGCACAGACAATGGATATGATGTCAACAACTCAACCTGTGCCACTCTCAAATTAACTTCATTGTATACAATAAGACCAAGTTTTTTTTATTGTTTAATTACTATAATAATATTATTTTTTGGGTGTGTTTTGCCTATGGTTGGCACTACGTACACAGCTTTGGTCATCCCAAGTCGAGTCATTGACGTCATACAGCGATTGGCAACTTTGTAATGGTGGACAGATTTTCGCTCAGTTCATTTGGAAAATAAAGACACTCGCAAAGTTCCTATACAATTTATTTATTCTGGAAGTGTTAATTCTCCTTCTAATCTGTAAATTGGCATAGGAAATTTTGAAAAAGATTCATGTCAGTTTTCGCACTAGTAGCACTTTAACAAGAGGGTAACCCAATCAATATAACTTCAGTTATTTCTACCTGCTGAACTGTTTGTAGAATATCTGGAGGCTGACAACTGTGATGCAGCTGTTGTGACAGCAGTTGTTGGTAACCCTGCAGCAAGAATAGTTCCTACAGCCTGACCTGGCTGTGGAATAAAAGACACTGCAACTGCTCCAGGAGGGACCGCATTAGCAGCAACTGTTGGGACTGCATTAGCAGGTCGTGGCAATAAAGTCCTCTGATGAACAGGAGCAGATTTACGATGCGGTTTTCGAGCTCTTGAAATTAATTTTGGCCTAGACAAAGAAGTAATAGGCAACTTATTAGAGTTCTCAACATTGACACTTGATGGAACAACTGATGGCAAAAGAAAAGGAAGCCGTTCAACTCTCTTGGGAGCAATTCTTGTTGTTCTGTTTTGACTTGTATTTGATGAGGTCTTTGTAGAGATGTTTTGTTTTGATGTGGAGCTCTTTGGGTGTTCTGATCGCTTGTTTTCTCTTAGCTCCTTAAATTCAGTAGCAGCAACTTTCAGTAATTTTTGAAGCGCATCCTGATTCCAGTTTCCCTTAGAAGTGTTTTGTGCTTTCCAGCAATAGTGAAGTTTCACTTTTGATGGTCTTCCAACTTTACAGTAAACATCCCCAACAGTAACAGTTCCACAACTTTGAAGATTCCAGTATTTCTGTTCATATTCAGCTTTTGTAGTCTCTTTTTCCTCCGGCATGTTTGTCATTTTGACTTTTACACAATCTTGTGTATCTTTGCTATTATCCTGTGATTCTTTTGAGCTTGGTAAGACCAAATCAACACCAAGGTTGGAATGAATTAAAGATGATGGCCTGTTTTCCTTTCCACAATCCATGGCTTCACCTGAGTCAGACATATCCTGAGTAAGATTAGAATTTTGTTCATTCAGTGATGCCTTGTGAGACAGGGTACAAGCCTCTTCAACTTTATTGGTTTCAACTGGGCTTGAACTGCCAGAACTTTCAGTGGAAGGATTCCCCAAAGGTTTCATTGGAAAATTCTCAGAGCTAACAGAAACATCACTTGAGTCAAATTCTGATGGCACAACAAAGCAAATTTCTAATGTTTCCTCTGATGCAGCAACAAGAGGCCATTTACTTTTAAGGTAACTGAGAAGGCCACTCAATTGTTTTTTAGAAGATACAGTTGTCCTAAGACGAGGGTTTTTTGCCAGCTTCTGGACTGTAGTCCACGCATCATTATCTAGCGGAACAATTTCAGTTACTAACTTTGAGGGAACTGGTGGAGGTTGAGATTCCCCATCATCAAGTGGTTTCTTCAGAGCACGGCAGGTAGGTGCTTTTATTCTAATGTTACGCTGATTATAACGAATAGTAGTAGCACCATCATTTATGAGTTCACTAAGTTTCTTTCCAAGTTTCTCGTTCAAACCATGCATCTTTTTCCGCAATTCACCATAGCAAATCAAACTTAGCAGTTCATAAGAGGTTTTCTTTTGAGTGTCATTTTCTCCAAGTTTTTCAGCTGGTATGTACTTTGAGATCTTGTTCAATGTTCGATAGTAAAAATGCCGTACTTGGTCTTTATTTTTAATAAGGGATGGAAGTTCCCCTCTACGCTTCTGCCTGGTTGCAACGAAACCTTTAACTTTGTCAAAATCTTTACCATATGCATGCAAAGCTTCAAAAAAAGTATCTTTATCCTCTGGGCCCCAAGACTCCCATTGTCTTTTGACTTTTTTCTTTTTCTTCCTGCCTTTCATTGTGCCTGCACTGGTAATATCATTTACTACTGCTTTTGTATCTAAAGAAACCATATTTGAAAGTAAATTAGTTCAAAATGATGAGACGGTTTTCTTAAAGGGAATCTTTCAAAGTCACATCAGTATTTGGTTAAAATGTTGTCTGTGCCCTACTATGTTGGTAAAATGAGTGAAAATAGCCATATGAAAACTTGAAAACTAAAAAAATGTGATTGAAAAGCAGAATTTGCCTTTTCTCTCTACTGGAAATGTTGGTCTGCATTGATGATACATGTGGCCTATGACGTAGACACGAGAACTCAAGTGCAAAAGTTTGAAGGCCATGAGTGCGGGCTAAATCCGTCTTTCACAGTGTTTGAGCAACCACCAACCCTACAATGATGAACCATGATTGAAAATAGTTAAAAGTGTTTCGCAAGCAAGTATTGCAGAGCCAAATTCTCATGTCTATGTCACTTCCGGCGATTTGACTTTCAATTGAGAATGTTGACTTTTTATCATTGTTGTGGCAAATTGAATATCACAAATACAGCAAGACTTCTAAAAAGGTCATTTTTTGGTACAAATAACATTTTCCAGAAAACATTAGGAGCGCTTTAGAGATTCCCTTTAAACTCTCTAAGCTACATTGATTTCATAACTAAGTACTTGGTAAAACTTTTTTTTTCAACTTTAATCATGCAATAATAAATTATCAAAATAAAGGTTCTACATCCTTGTTAATACTAAGTACAATATTTTCCACACATAACCGGCAGGTTATCTCTTAACTTTATCTTGTAATGGAGAAGGTGCAGGTGCAGGTAATATACCAGTGCGGATTATCTGTTAGATTCCAAAGTTAATCTAGCAACAAGTATAAAATGTTCTGCTAGATTCTACGGTGTCTACGCTTTGTTTAATCCAGTCAGCATTCAATTTTTTTTTAATAACAGTACAGGTTATTCGCTAGTGTGAATTACTTGACTTTTGTTTCTCTTAGTCGTAAAGACACAGAGTGCACAGGGTCTGAAGTTAAATTTTTCCTGAGGGAGCTGACGGGTGACAAACCTAAAGTTTTTGGAGGAGATGGGAGGCTTTGGTCACCAAACACAAGTCAGAGTTAGTTTTTTTCGGTTTTTTGCTCTCCACGATCATGGCTTTGTCGCTCGACTTGCCACAAACTAAAAAACAATCCCTATGGCACCTTAATTTACAGTAAAGCACAAAATTTAAAATCTTAGTCACCTGCTGGTGGCCAGTTTTAAGCTTCTTGTCACCAACACTCATTTTGGTCACATTGGCAACCAGTGAGTCACAGTTTCGGACACTGGTGCAGGTTATAGTCTGGAAATTATGGTAGTAATGATTTCATGTGACATTGTTTGTTTCAAGTAAGGAAGAAAGAACGCAAGACCAGGTGATCATTTCATGCAGAAAATTAAAACTTTGGGTTGCCAGGTGAAGTATGGGTATTCTGTTAAATAGATCAAGTTTTAAAGGTTTTAAAAGACTTTCACTATCAGTCAAATAAGCATTATTGCATATAGCTCCACAGTCTACGATTATCTAATATACAATTATATTATCAGCTTGTAATATTAAGTCTGTACCTACCATAAATTATAATTTGTGTATCATATATAGCATCATGCACTTTTGTGTATAGCTTTATTGGGTAGTTAAACATACCAATTATTAGCAATTTCAAAAACATTTCAGCTTTTTAATCAATTATCTAGTTATAATATTTTTTTTCTAATATTATAGAGCATCATTCCAAGGTCATTTACTTTTATTATTATCATTACTATTATTATAATTACTAAATTATCATTATCTAAAAATAAACACTTAATGCCAAAATCGACATTTCAGCAACATCAAGTTGTCATTTTCATAAAATCGAAATGTAAATTTTTAGCATCAGTGTTTATTTTGAGATCATTACTTAAACCCTTGTTAATTACTATTATTATTATTATTTTACCAGTAATGTCATTATTATTAGCAGCCCCTTTGTAAGGCTCATTTTTAATTAATTCATCTTCTACTGTGACTTAAAACTTTAGTAGGGAACCTCAGCTGCAAAAGATTGTTGATCCAAAATTGATATTATATTTTTGCAAACTAAAAATAAAAGTTCTGCCCGAAACTATATTGCCAAGTATTTTATCATCATAATTAAATTACTTCAATTTTCTACACATTATAATCAATTGTTGATGAAAAATGTACTTATAAGCATCACATGTAGCTTATGCAGTACCAGACTTCCTTTTCAGGACTTCACTACATTTTCTAGATGTAAATGCCTTTAAAGCCTTCAGATATTGCTACTCTAACTCTAAGCAACAGCAAATGGACTCGCAAGGAAAAAAGGAAAACATTTGTTTGTTTGGCTTCTTCTCAATAGTTTTACAATAAAAAGACAAAAATAATAGAAGTTAAGTGTGTCACAGCAGGGTGGAGACATCAACCAAGGATTCTTTTTATTTCACTCTGACTCAATAAAAAATATATTTAAAATGTTGTTATTACAAAGGGTGACACACTGCATTAGGTTGAAAACCCAAATTCCTCTTCTCAGTTTTTTTCATTTTTTTTTCTTTTGTTCTAAACGGATGATAACATAAGTTAATTCAGCAACACAAAAAGATTGAAAAATAAAATCACAGTTTGAAGTGAATTCTCAGTACTCAATTTATGTTTCATAGTTCTAATGTTGTGCCTTGTGGCTTATAAAAACAAAAAACTTAGTAAAACTGCTATAATTTTAATTTGAGGAGAGGATGAAATAAAAAAATACCATACTCATTTTAGTTTCAATTTAAACCTTACATTCTTTGTTTGCAACAAATATTTCTAAGCCTCTCATTAATTTATCTTCACAAACTTCCTCTTCCATGCACACGACAGTACTAGTTGGGATTCAGTTGCAATCAAGACGTCCCGAAATAAATTTTACATCTCAAAACGTATATAACATTAATGCTTTTACTCCTGTGAAAAAAAATTATTGCATTAACTCATAAAAAATGACAATGCTATAGCAAATTATCGAGGTTTTAAGTAGAACACAAAATTTTACAACATGGCGCCTTTGCTCCCTATTTTCAACAACCTCGAGCAACACAGATTTTTGTTCATCTGTGCAAAATCAACAAACCTTGACTTCCAATGGTTTGCACACTAGGGCTGGAACATCGTTGGCGTTTATTTGGTCTTGTACTGCTTCTTGTGGAAACGCCTGGACATAGCAAGTTTGAAGTTTCATTTTCAGCTACACTGCTACAAGATGAATCCTTTGTGGCAGAGCCCGCGTGGTCGTTTTGAGTTGAAATCTTTGCAACTTGTTTCTGGAGGCGAGTATCACGCAATACCGGCTGCTGAGAGTCAGTAAGTTCCACTATCGAAGCTACACTCGAGGTATCTTTCTTGCTGAACGTTTCTGTCCTGAAAGAAACAGAAACATTGCCTGTCAACTAAACTGTAGCACAACGACGAACAACAATGGCCGATCAGTTTCCAAACCGACTGCGAATAAACGATGTCGGTTGATCGCCCTTAAAAATCCCAAATAATGAATTTCCAAAAGTGCAAACTTGGAATTGTTCAAAAGGATCTATTCAGTTTTTTTATAGACATTTTGAACAGCGATAGACTTCACAATACACAATCTAAGTTTAAGATTTGAGAATCGTTGCTCGAGTGCTTGTATCAAAACAACCTCGAGCATCTTACAATTCCAGTTCAGTAAGTGATCTGGCGATAACATACCTCTTCCTTGAACCATTGTTTTTGCAACGCGTTCTCATTAGTGTTCTGGTTATATATGATACTTTGGATAAGGGCAAAAAACCTCATAGCGGCCGATAACGGCAACTTACGCTGACGATCTCTGAGTAACCCCGAAAATGTCCAAATTGAAAGGCAAATATTCACAGCTCGAAGCACTGGGCTTTAGGAGGGGCCACTAACTTGAAAATCTTTGAATTGACTTGCTGGCCTTACTAAAAACTTTTCCACATACCCAGTAAAAAATATCTGAGAAAAATAACTTTCTACAAATTTTTAAGAATATTTCAAATAAAAATTTGTCCCAAGTTTCAAAATATATGATGAAATTGTTCTGAAATTTAAACTTTTGCACAAAATTAAGGGCAATCGCAAATTACCCTTGGCTTGGGGCAACAGGCTCGCTCTAGAATTTTGTATGACTATATTCTACAAAGATAACGAAACAAGTGTTTCTCATCGTTTTACCGTGAGATATCTTGAAAAACCGTGGAGAAGTATGAAGTAAAACAGTTTCACGACCTTGGTTAAAGAAACGTTTATTTTGAACATTAGATGCCCAGGGTCTGACAATCTAAATTGTCACAGACCAAAAAACCCTAAGCCCCCAAAATGGCTTAAAACTGGAGGAAAACTATACTTAAGCATAGATTTGAAATATCATAATTTTTTCATTCAATAAATAAGAGTATAGGAAGGCAAAACGTGGAAATCTAAGAATTTATATCTCAGCAATACATAACTACCAGCTGAGTTGGGCCCCAGTGACCCAAATCTAAATGACTAAGTAAAACATTATTGTGTACTAAAACACGACGGAACTGGAGACGGAAAGCCTTCCAAACTCAACACTCTTACTCAGATAGTCATTGAAGAGACAAATGAATAATCAGGAAGTACTGGAAGCATTTTATACTAAAAATACTCACATAAGCTTCAAAGGCAGTGTGCTCTACCGGCAAACGATGCACACATATGCGATGCAAGACAAGTTGACTTGTCCAAAGCTTGTCAGTAAAAGCTTATCATCTCTGGATTGTAAAAGAATTGCTATGAGATTTGAAACCGTGAAAACTTGAATTTAACAGTAGATCCAACTTTGTCATGTAAACACTAATACACATGTTTCACAGAAAATAACAACAATTTTGGTTTTTGGCGCGAGAGCATCTCATCGATGCATTGAGCTCCAGTGGAAATCAGTCACGTGACATTTGCTCTGTCAAGAGATCTGGGGAATACTTGCTAAGTCTTCTGGGATAGCTTCGGTCTGGAGACTGGAACCAACAAATTTCGGTTTCACATAATCCAAGATGGCCGGTGCTGTCAAAGAGGACGATTCTGGGGAAAGTAACGAAATATCTCAAACTGCACCTGACTTAGAAACTCAAAAGAAAGAAATTGGATTGCTCTTGAAAAAGACTTTAATCAAAGGTGAAACTTGGTAGGTAAACTCAATCACTACAATTGGCAGAGGGTTTATTTGCAACAAGTGCCGGTAACAATTTATTATTACCCACTCCTACCGGAAAACGACTATAATGAGAAACTTGAAATTATGGTTAGTTTTCTGGAATTACGTACATTTAATAGTGTTTTAATTGATATCTTTAGGTTTGTTTCTTGTTATGTCAGGGAGATGTTATATTTCTCTCCTGAAAAACGGGGTCAAAAGATCCCCTTGTTATTGCGGAAGCAATGTCAGGCCCAATGACTGTGGGTACAAACTGACTCGGCTTACCCCGAAAAAAAAGTAAAAAGTTTTGAAGTGCGGAGTTTATAGCTTAAGGCAAAGAATGAAAAAAAGTTAAGGATACCTTCTAAGAAACCCCAGAATGATTGCACATTATCAAAATAATGACATATATTATAATTATATTTTTGTAGTTCTAAATTTGATGATCACAAACAAATGCTGCCGTACTTAATCAATGACAATCAATTGATATCCTTATGATATTCATCAATTGATTTTCAAAAAGAGACATATTTATTCTGAGCCTGGGAAAATTCCATAGCAATCATTTGCCAATTAATGATACTGTTAGGGACTTTGTTTGTGATATTCAATTGATCACCATTTGACCAATACCAACTGGTGGCAATTAACCAATTTTCATTGACTGTTATCAATTTATTCAAATGATTTCAGAGTGTCAATTTTAACCCGTTAAGTATGCCAGGATAAAATAATTCCAAAATTATTGTTAATTTGTTCTAGGTTCATTGTGCATGCATTAGTCACAAAATGGAAGCTTTGTGTTGCAGGTTTAGCCATCAGAAAATGTTTGAACTACTTTTGATTTAAATTGGAAAAAATGTCCCTTATAAATAACAACAAGTTTTGTCAAATATTGGTAGCTGAGCGAACTCTGAACTTCATTGAGTATGAATTACTGATCAATAAAAGCAATGATTATATTAGTTTTCACCCTGAATGAAAAGCAAATTTTTTTTCAGACTTGTGCTATGAAAAGTATGGGCAGCCCTTAGTTGGGAGAATCTACCAATAAGAAATTAGTAATCTCTGATGCTTTCAGCAATCTCAACCAGAAGAACATTGTAAAAGTCCTTGTTCCTTGTTTTATTCATGCCAGGATGACAATTTATCTAAATGATCTCCTGCTCCAAAATTTAATGAAACCTCAGGTTTGTACCTTTGTAAGTCAAGTTCTGAGAAGAAATAGTTTCAAGACCCTTTCGTCTAGATATGTGTTAGTATGGTATAGCAACAGGATAATTTTCTTGCAACCCAAATACTGTTTAATTATTAAGATATTATGTTGAAAGACTTTTATTGATATACCAATAATTTTTGTCTTAGTACTCAGATGACACATAATGGTTAAACACAGTATAATATTCTGCTGTTTAATTGTCTAGGTATTTAGTGGACAGTCAATGGCTGAAGTGTTGGAAAAAATATGTTGGATTTGACAGCTGGGATATTTACGGTGTAGGAGAGGAAATAAATCATCCAGGCCCTATAGACAATGCCATCCTGTTTAAAGGTAAAGATGTTCTTCATTACTAATGATAAGAATACCAAATGATCTTTACAATTTGGCCAAGTAGGTTTGGGCACGGGTAATATAGCCAGCTCCAACCTCAATTTTTGGATTGGATTTTGGTGGTAGATGATTTTGTAAACTCGTGGTTCACTGTTTGCATTTTTGGGAATTTTGCAATAAAGATGCAAGAAAGTGAGGTAGGGTCAAACAATGTCAGAAAGTCATTGAAAATTGGCCTTTTTATTAGTCAAGATTCCTTTTTGTTTTCAATCTGCCATGCCTTTGAATAATTTTTGCAATTAGAAATAGAATTGAAACACCTTTTTGTTTGTATCAGTTTGTTGGTTTTGACTGCTTTATACTTCATTTTGCAGATTCTGAGAATAACATTCTCAAACAGCACTTGATCGATGAGCTTGATTATAATTTAATGCCAACAGAAGCTTGGGAGAAGCTAGTGAGATGGTATGGCATAGCAGATGGACAATTACCTATTTTGCGCAAAGTGGTAGAACACGGAATGTATCTGAAACAATGCAAAGTGGAAGTATATTTGATAGAGTTAAAGCTTTATCAAAACTCTGATTCGGAAACAGTGGTTGTGAGACCATTTAGCAAGGGAGATACAGTAGGTAATGAATCTGTTGTTGATATTTTATTCCCTACATTGTGAAAAGATTTTTGTTATTTATTAGGGAGTTTTAATATAAAGCTTGAGGATGAGTGCAGCTTTGTACGAAAGTTACAATGTGCAAGCGTGCTGTGTATCCTATAGGTAGTTGTAGTACAACACGTTTTGGTGGAAAATATGTTGTGCCACAAGTACTTTTTGTGTTGGATCCTTTTGAGATAAGAACTTTATGCATTTTTCGTATGAAATTAAATAGGAACATTTGTTAGTATAAGCCTCCTAGAATGCAGAGCCAGTCGAGCTTGGGTGTGCTAAATTCAAACAAAAAAGTATGAGCAGAGGAAAACACATAAATTTGAGTTTTGGCTAGATAGTAAAAGAATTCTATAGAAAACTTAACATCTCCAGTAAAAGTAAAACCATCAAGATTCACAACAGAAACAAAAACTTAAATATATGTCAGGGTTTTCAAAAGTTGCTGATGCCCGACGCAAACCACCGACTTCTTTGATCATTTGCGCCGGGTACTTTTGGGGTCTTTAAGTATTTTATTATTATAATAAGGTCCTCCAGGCATACAAAATTTCCTTCTGCTACTTTTACTTTTCCTCCTGCTACTTTTACTTTTCCTCCTGCTACTTTTACTTTTCCTCCTGCTACTTTTACT
>JAOBRD021132114.1:0-10951 GCA_027575215.2 Hydrozoanthus sils | reverse complement strand
ACAACACGGAAAGCCATGGAACTTTCTAGAAAGTTCCAGAATCCTCAGTCTTTACTTTGAACTATAGTTTTAGACAAAAATGAAAGCGTGTCTACTTCAAGAACATTCCTTTGTGTCTCGTTGAGCTGTTAGACTTGTCTCCTCATTGTAATTCATCTAATAAAGGTCTAAAATACAAACTTGAGCGTTTTGTGTCGTTACAATTGGGTGAGGGCGACTTCTTCTTTAAGGTGTTGGAAATTACCGATGAAGGATATCCGTTGGCATTGGAATCCTGGCACACTGCAGTTACAAAAAAGCTGACAATAATTCTAGACCGTTACCTAAGGCAATATTCAATTCTTTTAACATATTAGCATTTTTCTTGGCTTTTTGCTGCCTCTTGTCCTTTTATTATTTTAACTCATTTTCACACATCGCCTTACTCATATTCTATAGTTTTATAGCTTATAGATTTCATTTTAGTTCGTTAAAGGCTGCAGCTAGTCTGGTAGCCGAAAGCTCACTTTAAAAAAAATAACCAAAGATCGTTTTTAAAGTTTCAATTTCTAGTTTATTGGTTTTTTAATCAATTATAGTTTGGCAACCCATTTCACTCTTGGTCTTTTACTACTAGTTAAACTGTACATAGCTCTTAAATAATTATTGTAAGTTCTGCCCAATGCTGCCAACCGGATTTAGTGGAAATAAAGTTATTATTATTGCAATAGTTCAAATGCCAAAGCCAATAGCGGTAATGAGAGAGTCAACCGAGCCCAAGAGTTCACAGAACGCGACGCCAAACAAAATGATAAAGTAGAGTAAATACATAGGACGAACGAAGCGACTGATGGCTTTGATAAAATCAGTTGCTTCGTTTGTCCCACAATGTTGTATACGTATACGATGTTATGTATATTAGAAGTACCGATCTTTTCTCTTAAAATTTAAACATGTTCAAATTCAGAAATTTAGGAGTGCTTAAATTTTGAGATTTTTTTCTCTTGTAACAGTGACAGCTTTGCTGGCATGAACCTCAATCGGATCTATAGCAACAGTGTTCTGACTACAGGAATGTACTTTCGCGTGTTTGTGTTGTTATGTTATATCTGTCACTAAGTAGTTTGGGATGTTTGTGTATTGGACTTAATATTTACAGATTTCAGCAGAAGTCGAAGTCGCGACAAAAAACGGAAAACGACTCTAAGATAAGTATCAAGGACTTTGAGAACGCTGCAAAACAAAAGTAGGTTCTTGAAGTTATGGTATTATCAATATTCTCAATTCGAAAACACTCACGTTTTATAGACTTTGATCAAAATTTTTTAAATGCTGTACTTTTTGTTAAGCAAGGAAATAATCAGAGGATACTTACAAATCCAACGACACGATTTATGATAAGTTTGTATTCATGAATATATTCCTTTATTGAATGGATTTCACTTTAGAGACAAATCTGATAGTTGTTGTCACGAACTCGCGTGAAGACCAAACTGACAGTTTTATTAAATTGCCTTGCTAAGTTGTCAAAAGGTCTCTTTGGTGTTATGACTCTTTCATCTTGTGTGGCTTGTATTCTTTGCGGCCAAGTTCAATTGGTAATTTTATCTAAAGATCAAACTCTCACCAGAGTGTACATACAGACATAAATAGACTGTCTGGTTAACATATAAAGAGAACCTAAGCAAATGTACAAAAGAGAGAACAAGTTAGTTAATGTAACAGAGAGTACAAGAGAGAGAACAACAGAGCAATGGACAGAGAACAGTAGAAAACCATGTAGCACCTCTGTAAAGAACGTTCACTATTAAAATGGTAATTTCCTGGCACCTCTGTCAATGCCAATAATTCCCAATTGGAGTACTAGCTACTGAGTCTCTCATTACACAAATGATTAAAAATATTAACCACCGGGGAAAGCTGTGTAACCTTTAGAGTTCCCCGGTAGTCAGTACGGGATTAATTTCTCTTTGGTAGTTTGTAGATTAATTGAACTTAAAATAACTCTGAAGTCCAGAATTCTGAACATACATAAAATTCGAATGACTCTGTAATTGTACCCAATCACTGCCCTTGTCCTATTTTAAATGTAGACGGCAACTTGACCCCAATATTTTCTGCCTGAAAAATACATAATAAAACTGAAATTTTCTCGTTGCGTGAGATACGTGCTGGACAAAACTCATTAGCAAAGTTAGGCTCTGCTGTGTTCTTTCATTTAAATCCTTAACGACATGTTTTATGACGGCATGTACTAAAACTGGAACACCGGAAAACCGGAACAATAGAAACGGAACAATCGGAACTACCAGAACCAATATGAAATATAGAAAATTTAAATAACATATAATATATAAAATATATATAAAATATTTTTCGAAGTTTAGTCTACCTGAAGTGATCGTACACACGATCGAGTATAACTTGAACAACAAAACTACAGTACAACCTGCAGCTTTAGTGAAGTGCGAACGCGAATATCGGGCCTTAATTATATGGGTTTTTATCATAAAGTATTAGGCCATTAAAACGCTTTTTGACTGTTGTTTATATACTTTACTGAGAAGTCGCGAGTCTACACTAGCTAAGCCTCTGAAATATTCGCCACCCGAGACGTTACGAACAAAAGCGGTTTTAGTTTATTGTTATTGTTTTGTTAGCATTCATAAAAAGTGTATTTGGGAAGCGAGGGAAAGCACAATTGAGAGCGTGATCGCCTGCACTAACCACTGCGACACTGGTTATACAACCCAAAAGTTGGGTGGGCTGAATCTCCGCATTGATCCGTTTTTGTCTCTTTCGAAAGGTTTTTGTTTTGTTTCCTGCCTTTACTGCTTGAACAGAAACTAATTTCTAAACGGAAGGTGGATAGAGGCACGTCCTTCACAGTTTTCAGGTTTCCTGCTGGTATAATCTAAAATCATATTCATTGTACCACTGTGCGCCGAGTAAATGATCGCCGAACTATTATAAATTCAAAGTATTATATGATAAATGAATTATCGTCGCCGTGAGATGATGAGGAAAGCTGACGTTTCGAGCATTAGCCCTTCGTCTGAGCATCGAAACGTCAGCTTTTCTCATCATCTCACGCCAACGATAATTCATTTATCATATAATACTTCAAGTTTATACTACTCGCCGACGCATTCAATAGTTTTTTTAAAAACTATATACCATAAGTATTATGAATTCAACTCCAACGCTTAGCTTCAACCGGCTATTTTTTTCTCTTTCATCAGTTACATGATATGGTCATCACTTCAGGGAACGGTGGTTCCTGTCGTTTCGTTTCGTGCCAGTGTTCCTGATTTTAGTACATGCCTTTTATTACCGATATAACAATATCCTGCCTTTTACCAAACATGGAAACCCATTGCGCGTCACGCGTGACGTCAAAGTAGCCAGTATAAATTTAATCCTCGAGCCACTGTCGCCATATTTACTTGGTAGCACCTCAAGTTTGGGGTCGCCACTTAACAGCCGGTCACTCTATTTTTACGCTTATTTTTACATTTCTTTCGTAAAACACCAGTGTTTTTTCATTGTCTCACAATGGAACTCGCCAAGAAATGCCCATTTCTTGCTCGCGTTCCCGCTTCATATTTGCGAAAAGCTCGCGGCTCAGTGTTGGTGTCTTATTCTGAAAGATGTCCGGTTATGTCAGAGATTTTAAACACGAAGACGGACGAACCAAAGAAAAACGATGGTAAACGAAACACTAACGTATTTAGAGAGCATTGTTTTATTTCAAGTTAGTTTTCATTGCGTGTTCCACGAGTGATCGCACAAAAGCGGATTTACTATGTGCAGTGTGTCATGATATTGACTTTTCTTATATACTAACGCTTGCGTAAATTTTCTTCTTTTTTCAGGGGCCCAAACCATTGCCAAAACAACATCAGTATCTGATGGTAAGCATGAACTTCTATTGTAATGTTTTGTTGGCATTTACTTGTAGTAAACTGGTCTAGCCATTGCCTACTTGTATTAAAGTTCAAGTAATACGAAATTATGCTGCTCTATGCCTCTGACTTTAAAGTATTCCATTTCATCATCTTCGTTATCCTCAGAAATTTTAAAATCTTCAAGAGCAATTTACTTAAAACTTGAAGCCCCATATTTTTGTACCTCGATCATACACTGTTGGCGGGTAAAGATTGCCAGATTAACTTTTGTAGCTATTTAAATGCGCTGATCATTATTTTGAATAATCGATGAGAACAAGTTATTATTATTTTGCACAATCAATACCAAAATTTGTCCCGTTTAAACAGCTGACTTCTAACATAGCTCTTCTGATTGGAGCATTTGCATCGCATCTATAGCAGTAATTAAGCTGCCTGTCACGGAATTCGTGGAAGAAATCGCTTTTCTGGATATTGTTGTGAATTTCTTGTGGCTGAGCGCGTGTGGAATGTACACCATTTTGGAACTCTGGCCATTATTGAGCAACAAATTATTTGACAAAGTGAATACTGTAACTGCTAGAGATAAATATTCGCAAGTGTGTATTTGTGATTTTGAGCGAGACCGTTTGAGCTAACGGTAGTTAATTTAAGTCAAAAATGCTTCCAATTAAAATTAACGACGAAATGCAACTCTGACTTTCAATGTCGCTCAAGGACACTTTGACAAGTCTCCTCCTCGAATGTTGTTATAAGGGTTGAATTAAAAAAACTATCGCATTATATTGACAAGAAAATCAGATTGCTGGATAAGGAGGTGCCAGTGTATCAGATATTAAAAAAGTTTTTGTTCTAAAGGTCCAAAATCCTATGTTTGCTTTGAGCTTGTTAAATCAGTGGTCACGGTCAGATGTTTGCGTTAATTCTTGAAAATGTTGAATTGGAGATTATTTCTCATTTTCATCCTTTTTCTGGCATCTTTCATCAAAATGTATAAGCTATAAACAATGAAAATGACCTCCGAGATTGCAGTGGACTCTGATTGGTACTAGCTGTCATATCAAAAGCATGAATTTTAAACAGTTATTTGCTTTAATTAGTAAGAATGACTCGGCATTTATGATGAAATATATGTTGTCATTATAAAAGATTTTTAAAAGTTTAATGAGAATGTTACAGAAAAAACCACTTGATTTAAATTTGTCCATGACTGAAAGTTATATAGTGAAACATACTTAAAGTGTAATGAAATGCTTTGACTTATATTGGAGCATCAGTTAAAAAATTGTTTCAAATATACCAAAGATGTATTTTCATATAACACTTGACACGCATCAAAAGACAATATTTTCAAAAGCTAGTTTTAGGACAAATACTTGAAAACAAGTTACTCTTTTTGTAATGGCGACAAACAGAGAAAAACTTCTGTCTGATACAATTAAGCAAGAAAACAAACATATTCAGCAAAAAAGCCAAAAAGTTTCTAAACAAAATGGATCTCTTAACACCAACTGTTGACTTTCCTCACTGGGTGTGCAATATTTATTCTCTATGTACTTTTGTTTTGGCTGCTTTGCTTGTTCATATAAGCTACAAGGGACCTAGCCCTAAAGCAAATAAGATAATTAGGTTAGTTTATGTCTAGACATGTCCTTCCATTAAAATTATACTTCTTTTTTTCCACTGAAAATATAAAAGGACATAGAAATTTAGTTTTGAAATATCACAAGCCATCTGCAATGATTGACAGCACTTGTAAGAAGACCTTAAAATCCAAACATCAAAAATTGAAAATGTTTTGGTGCCTCATTGTTATGAAAATGATAGAGCACATAAACTAAATCAGAATTAATAAGTTCTGCATGTTTCTTCTATACAATTATTTTTGTAAATAGATGATGAATTTGGTTGATTGCTACTAATACTAAACAAACCTTTTCTCTGTTTTTAGAAAACAGGTCTTGTCCATTCCCCCATCACAATGCGGGTTCTGTTAAGACAGAACCCATTAACAAAGAAAATTCTGAATCATCTGGCAAAGGTAACTGAAACCTGTTTTATTATTGTAGGATTATATTTGAGTAGCAGCAGTCACTAGCTGTTTAATAGCTGTCATCAATGTAGTGTAGCTGCCACTTACTGTGTAGCTGTCATCAATATTATTGTAACTAGCTGTCTAGCTGTCACTAGCTGTGTAGCTATCAGCAAATGAATGTTACTGTGGAGCTATCACTAGTGGTGGATCTGTTCTCAATGTAACCATCTGTAGCAGGGACTGCGAAGCTATGGTTCTGGGTGGGCTCAAGCCCCACCAATGATTTTGCAGAGAATGTACTTCAACCACTATAAATAGACTTTAGTAATAGTGATTTAATCAGCAATTATTGTCCTTTGACGGACTATTTTAAGAAGTGTAACTACATCCGGTGAGATGCATTTCCAGCAATTTTAGAAAATTGAAATTCCAAATTTTTCTTGGGAGCATGCCCCTGGACCCCCCGAGTAATCTAACACCTTTTCACTCGTACATTCGCGCTTTGTGCGAGCTTAGCCCCACCAATACCAAATATACTCCACAGTCCCTGTATAGAGCTCTGTGAAGCTGTAGTTTGCTTTGTTTGATCAATTATCATTTTCTCAATACCAAATGTTTTATTTTCTTTGCTTTTTATGGGGAAAAGTTAGATGTTGTACAAACTGTGTGGAACTGAAAGAGTTTTACTATTATTTAACTTGGTATGTTTATACTATTATTTAAATTGGTATGTTTATGTTTGTGTCTCTCAAGGAAACTGCCCATTTTCTAGTGGCAAGCTTGTGGCTGAATCTGTTAAGTCACCTTACATGATACCACCAATGCCAACACCAGTGGGAGTCAGGGCTTTATTCAGTGGACCTTTGCATGGTAATTATTCATTTCAGTCTGTGTTGTGTATCATTTTATGACACTTTAAAGTTGAGGCTCAGATAATCTCTTGAGGTGCCTCAAACATGACAGATGTCAATTTGGCTTTTCCCCTCAAGTTGTACTTTTTATAAACTAACAACATCACAGTGAATGATTATTGTTTATGAACTTAATTTTTTACTGTCATCTTCAGTGATGTTCTTATTTAGTGCCTAAATAGATTCTATCTGGCAACTGTTTCATTTAATTTTGTCCAGGCCAGTCAAGCTTCTGAATCCCCAAAAGTTCAAATGTTCCTATTTCTCATAAAGAATTGAGTGGCACATTACACCATTAAACAAACTTTATACCATGAAGTCTGGCTATTTTTGAAAAAAGTTAAATTAATAAACTAAATTAATGTACTGTACATAGCTGTTGTGGTCTGCTGTTGTCAAAAATCAAATTAGGCCTACTAGCCACAAGTGTTAAACTTACAAAAAATATGTTAAGTACTCTAGTTGAGGCTTGTAAGGCTAATTTGAATATAAACAAAAGAATATTAGAATAGTTACCATTTTTGTACACTAGGCCTATAGCCCGAAATAGTGCCACAATGCACAAAAAAGTGATATATAATTAATGTTTTATGGTTGGTTTGTGTTAGACCTTGGGGGAAATCCAGCTACTACTATGACCCATTTCAACTATGGCCAGTTTTTTCATGGTGAGATTGAGAAGAAAAAAGAAGACAATACTTACAGAGTGTTCAAGAAGGTGAATCGCTTGGCCAGTACTTTTCCTCAGGCAAGGGATTATAGTGGCATTAAGGAAGGCCAGAACATTACTGTTTGGTGCAGTAATGACTACCTGGGGATGAGTAGACATCCAGAGGTGCTCAGAACTGCAAGGTGGGTCGATAGGAATTTTAGTGACTTTATCTACCAAAAACGCTCTAATAAGAAGTGATTTTACTTCTGGATATGATATCTGCAACTTGTCTCACAATGATTTAGCCATAGGACTTCATGTTACACAGTTCAATGGCTCATGCAATTTGTCTCCCAGTGGTGATACAAGAAAAATTGCATAAAAAAATTGCCTTGTCAATGTGTTTATGTTTGCAGGGAGACATTAGATAGCCATGGTGTCGGGGCTGGTGGAACAAGGAACATTTCTGGTACAACCAGTTTCCATGATGAACTTGAACATCAGTTGGCTAAGTTGCACCAGAAGGAAGCAGCTTTGTTGTTCACCTCATGCTACGTTGCCAACGACACTACTCTCTTCACTTTGGCAAAGCAGCTTCCAGGTAGGAGAGTCTTGTTCCGAAAATTTTGATATATTCTTTACAAAAATAGAAACAGTTTGCTACAAGTATACAATTCTAAAGGCTAAAATCAGATAAAAGAAATTTGACAGTTCCAGCTATTACATATGTGCAACAGCTGTAAGTTTGTTTTCAAGAACACTCATCATTTTGTATTGAAAAAAGGGGCTTTAACGGTTTTTAGTATTTTTCTGCTTGATAAACATTGCCTTATATGTCATGGGTGGTAAAAGCAAAATACTATTGGGGACACAGTGGATGTTGTAATGTTTTTGTTATTGAATCTGAAATTCCTATTCAAATGTTGCTGATGTTAGCAGAAAATTTTTGGGGTGTGGGGAGGGGGTTCTGCTGCCTGTGCATATGATAACTTTTTGCTCAAATGCTAAATTGTTTTTTCAGGCTGTGAAATCTACTCTGATGCTGGTAACCATGCCTCCATGATTCAAGGGATCCGTAACAGTGGTGCAAAGAAGTTCATCTTCCGACACAATGACCCAGCTCATCTTGAGAAGCTGCTGCAGAAGTCTAACCCTGCCACACCAAAGATTGTCGCCTTTGAGACTGTGCATTCAATGAGTGGCGATATCTGTCCCTTGGAAGAGCTGTGTGATGTAGCACACAAGTATGGCGCACTGACCTTTGTTGATGAGGTAAGTGTTCCTGGAATTCCTGGAAAATTCCTGGAATTTTGTTTTCTCCAAACAGTATGAGCTATGTGTCAATACTGTCATGTTGATTGACTTGGCTGCATCTCATTTTGTCTCAACACCTTTTTTATGTTCTCCCTTGTCACAACTTTTTTTAATTTCTGTCCAGAAACATGCAAGTTGACGTTTTACCACATTTTGTTGTGTATAAGTCAACCTTTTAACACCAAAAATTCTTGTCTAAAAATCACACTCGTTTGATACACAGATCAAAACATGATATTTTTTAACACTCCTTAAAACTCTATAAAAACAGTTAAAACTAGCATTTAGATGATAAGTACTTGAAGCAAGAAAGAAATCTGTGATCTTGAATGAAATGACTAATAATTACATACTTTGCTCACTGTGTACTTTGTGTGTTTTGTTTTTTTGTATTTCTTTCTTGAATTTTTATTACAAACTTAGATTTTTTGGTATTTTTATCTTGCAAAATATTGAGATCAACTTATACACGGGAACTCTAAAACTTGCAAAATGGCTGCAAAATGGGGAGTTGACTTATACACAGTGTCGACTTATACATGGCAAATACGGTATTCCATTGCTATAAGTTTTTTTGTTTAGTTGTTTGTTGTACTGGGATTGTCTCTGCATGCACATTAGTAAGATTGCTAGTCTTAGCTGCCTTTCTTTATCCACTTCTGTGTCTCATTTCAATACTCTCTGTACCTTATGTTCTTGGTTTTCACACACTCCCTTGAGACGCCAAAGACAAAAGACCAAGTGGCCATGTTGGTGTCCTACACAAAAGAAAAAAAATTAAAATTTTTTTGTGCAAGGACACCAACATAGCCGCCATGATGTCAGGTGAAAACTGGCAATACATTTTCTCATCATTGTTAAAATCATTTACCCGTCAATATGCACGGTCTATTTTTTCAATCAATTAATATTGTTAATTCATCTTGTTATTTACACATTATATGTAATGTTGTTTTCCTTGTAATAGTTTTTCTGCCAAGGTCTAAAATTATAAATGTTTTTTCTCCATCACCACTGCTGACCATAGGAGCTTCAACCTTAGTAACCAACCTCATGTTCTAATGTTGCTTCTCCTTTTTGTGTCACCTAAAAATCTTCATAAATTATGGATAGCAAAATGTAAAAGCTTTTTTTTAAATATGGTGCTGTGTGTTTCATTGCAGGTGCATGCCGTAGGGCTGTATGGCCACCATGGAGCAGGGGTGGGAGAGCGCGATGGATTGTTACCCAAGATGGATATTATCAGTGGGACCCTTGGGAAAGCATTTGGAGCTATTGGTGGCTACATCGCAAGTACCTCACTGCTGGTAGACAATATACGCAGCTATGGATCTGGTTTCATTTTTACTACCTCACTTCCACCGGTGACAGTCAATTCAGCTATCAAGTCCATAGAGATCCTTGCAAGTGAGGAGGGGCGGCAATTGAGAGCAAACCACCAACTGGCTGCAAAAACTCTCAGAAACAAACTTGTGCAGGCTGGTCTCCCTGTGGTGTTTGCACCCAGCCATATCATTCCAGTCCATGTAAGTAACGACTCTTATCGATCAAATGACTACAATTTTTTGTTTGAATTTTTATGTTATTTTATATGTTAGTGCAATAAAAAAAATTGTATATATACTGTTTTTCCTTGTTTGAGGAAGTTTTTTGTTTACAATTATCAAAATTATTATTACAAGTTATCAAAATGGACGCTCAAAATACTACTGGGTTTTATTTCAAGCCATCAATAATATACAATTAATGTTTAGTCTCGGGGGAAACAGTTAGCTTTGTTTTCTTGAAACTCCCGATGTTTCCAATGATGAAGCTGAGGGAAACATCAGGACTCGAGGAAAAACAACACTAACTTGTTTCCGAGGAACTATACATTAAATGCTTTGTTATATATTTAGAGTTTCCCTCAAACAATCATATAGCACTACGTATATAACAACTTCGTTTGTTTTCTTTCTGTACAGGTTGGTGATCCTGGTAAATCTACCAAAGTGTGCAATGGTTTGCTGACCAACTGTGGCATTTACGTGCAGGCTATCAACTACCCCACAGTGCCACGTGGAGAGGAGAAACTTCGCATCGCCCCCACGCCCTTCCATACAGAGGAGATGATGGACGAGTTTGTCGCTTCTCTGGTGAAGGTCTGGGCCGA
>JAOBRD021132008.1:0-10952 GCA_027575215.2 Hydrozoanthus sils | reverse complement strand
AACCCTAAACCCTAAACCCTACCCCTAAACCCTAACCCCAACAACGACAAAATGCTGTTAAATCATTCTGTACCTGCATCAATACGAGCTGAAGAGAGTGCTCTCACAAACAACAGCCTTAACTCCCTCATGTCAAGCCAATGAAGAAGATCCATTGCTTTCTGTGGGCCTCCCAGCTTGTGAAACAAAGGGGAGGACAAAACTAGCCAAGAAATAGTAATAATTATATTAATATTAGTTGAAACTAATAATCAAATATTATAAAAATAGGCAGTCATCAACTGCATGTGGCTACTGCTTTTAATACCTAGAATATTGTAGCACTAGATATCTGTATGGGGCTTCCAGTATTCTATAATTTAAAAAGAAGAACATTATCGGGTTTATAATTTATACCTCTCAAAAGGTCTCAAAAAACTTATTATTCGCTATTTGATGGGAATTTTCAGCTCTCTCAAAACAGTTAACACACATTATTTTTTTATTATAATTATAGGAACAATTTTGTAAGAATAAAGGCTTAAAATTAATTTTCCAAACAGTTTATACTAAGAACAAACTGAAGAAAACTTCAAATGTAAATAATTTTTTAACTATTTATTCACATTGTAACTTGACTCGCCTGCTGTCAACACCGCGCTAAAGCCTAAAATATCAAGCGAGCTTGTTACAAAGCCTAAAGAGATTTGAATATTAAAAAAATTTCCAAAAATTTCTCTCCGTTTTCTGTTGAAAGTAAATTTAGACATACTCACGCTTTGCTTTGTTAGACAAAAGCTATAAACTTAACTCGACAAAAAGAGCATGTGACAACAGAAAGTCCTTGCAGATCGAACAACAAGTCTTTTATGAGCTGTGTGAAACAACCAGATCGGATTCAGTGCAGTTTGCAGCAAATCCCCTACTGACATGGCTCTGTTCTGTTTGTAATGGACTTAATTAAGATTAAGAAATAATACTGCAAAGATTGGGAAGTTAAACTTAGAAGAGTGCAAAAATTTATGCGATGTTTAACAAGTTCAAATTACGAATATCAAGAAGGTCGATCACTAACAACTGACAGCTGTACTCAATTCCTGAAGCAAAGTGGAACAATTCTTTATGAAAAAGTTCTTCATAAATGCTGATACCTGTACTTGGATGATTGTTGAACCAAAATGGGATAGACTCAACGAGTGACAACAGAAATAAAGAATTTCTGTACCTGAAGCGGATGACAATAGTGCATGAAAAGTCGGCGATCATATTCGGCTAGCCGAAATTATACAACGTCCAAATGATATTTGGTGATTGGCCAAAAAGTGTTTTTCTGAATCACAAGGGTTATAACCTTACTTACGTTCGGAACCTGCACAATGACTATATGGCTACGGCCTTCCCACAAGGCAGTAGCCACAAAAAGTAATGAGGTGGGAAAGGGACACAAGGTTATAGCTGTACAGTAGCTTAATGCAACTGAAGGGTCGAGTGCAATTTGATGAAAATCTCAACTCTCCTGGCAACATTATCCCTGTTGTATCTCATCATAACCATTGGGAGAGTTCAGCATTTTGTTTTCATATTAAGTCATGTTTTATTGGTACTGTACCAGACAAAAATGACATATTAAATAACTTTTGATCTGGTTCTCATCTTTCCCTATGTACATTATACTATTCCTATTACCTCTTCATTACCATTTGGAGAATTTATCATTTCATAGATAGTCACTTTACATTTTTTTCACTAGCCCCTTCAGTTTTTTAGGGTTCTACTCTGTAGTCCCTAATAATAGTATAGAGCAGAATAGTATGTGGTACAGGGTGGAAAGATTTCAAATACAAGTTTGTAAATAAACCGTAATATTGATAAAAAAAAAGGTATGAAATAACTTTTTTTCTCGGAGATGGGTGCTGCTTCTTGTTAAAAGTAAGGATTGACAAATTTATGTAAACACTGTGTCCCAAAGAAGAATAATGATAGTCTGAAAACCTGCAGTGGAGATGCTTGGCTTCTGAAACCCAGAAATTAATAATAGTACAGCTGTCCCAAATAAGGCCCATATAGAGTGGAATTTAGTCAAATAAAAATAATAGAACATAATTATAATAATATATTATTAAGGGCTTCAGAGTACTAGCTTCATAAAAAAACAACAACAAATAATCTAAATGTTTTAAAGTAGAAAAAAACAACTTAGTAGTGTCTATCTTCAAATTTAAACCAATAAAACGAGTGTTTTTTGTTTAAAATCACTGGCAGTTTTCCTACTTGCTGTTTATCACTCAGTAGACAGTTCAGTACTTAGATTAGCCAATTAGATTCATGCCTTTCACTGAGCAAGCCTTGGCAGACACCTAAAGAGCACTAGATGCACTTTTAATCGCTCCCCTCAATCTTAAATTTACCCACGGGTAATGCTTTAATTTTTCGCACCTATTGCACGCCATCACATACCTAAGAAAGTTTAGGAGAGTGATTGCTTGCACGCCTGCCATTTTCTTCAGTGAAAAACCTGTAGATTGCAGCATTTGAGATAGTATGCTTGTTGGTTTCTACTAAGGCCAATTTAATTCCCAGGAGTAGGGAGCCAGCCGACCCTGTTTTTACAGAAAGCCAAAAAAAATAAAAAACGGACCAAAAATTTTAATAAATAGAAAAAAAATTAATCGGCACCAGATTGATTCTGTTGAAAAGGTAATGAAAGTTTTGGTAAAGTTTTACAGTCAATTTTTTGCTTGCAACTATAAAAAACCTGAATTTATTCTGATATACAGTATCAGTGTTACAAATGGACATTTTTTATTTGAATTGACAGAAACAATGACTGGAAGTTGCTTTTAAAACTGCTCAACACCAGAACTTTTTGTTTTCACATGTTGTCAAGACATACTGTTATATAATTACATGTAAACAGATGTTTTTTTGTCGTTTCGGTACTGGTTGTTTTGTTTTTCAAAAGTTCTCAGATTTATTTTGGTATGAACAAAATTTGGTGAAATAATAGAAGATTGAATACTTTACCACAAGTAAGTGAATTACGAAGACATTTTTGCAAAGTGATACAAACGACTTTGTATAAGCCGAACCCCCTTTTGGAAGCTTTTAAAATTGAAACCAAGAAATATTCTTTACATCAACATAGAAAGCTGAACTTGAAAATTCAAAACGTTTGTCATGCAAAAGGTTAAACAATTGAGATTCTTGCATTAAAAGTTGAGGAAATATCATATGCACTTGCAATGCAATGCAGTCCAGTTGACCAATCAGTACTGCTCATTCTCACACCATTTTGTCTGTTTTCATTTTGAGCTATGAAGTAAACAAGTTGAAGTCACATAATTTCTTAGGCATAATTTTGCTAACATTGTGTTTTGAACGCTTGGAAAATAATCATGTTTTATAAACAAAAACAAAAGAGATTAGATGCTGCATTCAAGCTGAAAATTGTTCATTTTGCAAAAGGAAAGAATAATTATTCACATGCTACATGAGAGTTCGGTGGCTGAGGTCTCGCTCAGTGAAACCCCTAGCATACAAAATGTGCACATGCAAGTGGCAGCGATTATCTGGGTTATTTTTACAAGGCAGTTGATTCAAATTCAGGTGCTGGAAATTGGGCTGAAGAGTACCCTGAGTTGAGTGTCAATTTAGAGCTACGAGTTTCAAAACTCCAGAAATCACCCTATATATTCCTACTGTTCTTAATTATTATAAATTTATTATAAATACCTTTTGCAGCTTTTTGAACAAAATAATCATTTGAGAAAGTACCACAGACTACACTCTGAAGCCTTGCTAGTAATGGAAAGTGACATTGAGTGACATCTTTCAACAGTAAATAGGAGTAGTGCTGTAGCATTTCTGACGCAAAGCATGCAACCTCCCTATTGTCCTCATTACTAGCTGTAAACCGAGTCATCTCCAGACTGGAAAACTGCCAACAAAAATAGCCAGCTGTGCCACATCTGATAATATATCAAAAGAGCATCTGTTAATTCTCTCAAATAGAACTCTCTTATACTTGCTGCTACATTTGCTATGTTTGATCAAGATCCAATTTCTCATTACATGCGTCAAGTTTTTTTTTTGTGAAAAATCAGTTGGCACAATATTTAAATGCAAACCATAAACTCTTCCTTAGAAAAGAAATGTTTGCTTGAATTTTGGCTTAAGCCAGGATTATTAACCAGCCTTTGATCAACACAGCTAGCTACAAAAATCACAGTGTTCAAAAGAACCAGAGTTCAGTTATCCTTGCAGTTCGCATGTAATGTTGAATCACTAAATTATATGCACTCGTTAAAGCTTGCTTTGATTCAAAACAGAAATACCCTGGTTCAGAGATTGAGTTTGTGAGCAGGAACTACAGGGCAGTAGTTTTGTTTTAAACCAAGTTTTGATAAAGAATGTTAAAAATCTTTTCTGACATAAACTTAATAGTTATTACATACTCACCCAGTAATTACTGATGCCAAAGTCTGGGTTATTCCTGGAAATTAAAACACAGCAAAATATATTAGTTGCTCGGTAGGTGGAAGAAAAATCTTAACGTTTCTTGCTTGTACATACATTGCTGTTGAATTATATTGTTAGTAAACATCACAGGCTTAACACCCAAATTGTGTGTTTCCATTCAGTTGAGCTCTCTTGCAGTTTATCAGTAACTTGCACTGAATTCCTTGTTGTATTCTTCTCCTGTATTGCATAATTATGCTCTTAAAAATAATGGTCACAATAATTGATCATTGCTTTGTGGTGTGTTCATATTCAGAGCTGGGTAAATTAGTTGGGAATTTATGGAGTGCTTGCTCCCCCACAGCCCTATCCCAAAAACCTTCTTAAAACTCCAACAATTGTTTAGCTATGAATATTGACACACCACATTGTAGCAACAATCATATTTTAATTTACTGTGACCTTTATTTAAGAGCATATGTAATACAGGAGAAGATTGCATTGAAAAACTTAGTGTGAGATACTGATGAACTTCAAAAGATGTCTTGAAACAAAACAGAAAAACACACTTCAGGTGGTAAGCCTGTGTAAAGATACTGTATTCTCAAATGCCATTTCAAAACCTTCATTTCAGTTACAACTGTGATCTATCTTGAAACTGATATATCTAGTGGTGGTGCTAAAACTCCACATGGACGCATGATTGTCACAGTTCATTGACACTGGCAATGTTCAGTACCCACTGCTCTTTTTGAGAACTCAAAATATTGACAATATTTTCATTGTGTTGCTTAACCCTTCCAGTACCAGTGAGTGACCAACATCAAACTTCTCTTTTTTACAGATACATAATAAAATGTATATATAAAAAACAAGATATGTGGTAATAAGAAAATAAATGAGATTTGTGATTAAAGGAAGCGAACAACTAAAGACAAAAAATAGGGTTCTCCCAAGATTGTTCAATGAAAAGTATGAGCTCTACAAGGGAGAGTTTGCCAAAATGAAGTTGATCAATTAATCAACCATGCCCATTATGCCGTCTGGCATGTAGAGCTGCAACAAAGGCACTCCACTCTTATCTGTTCAGCTGTTGGGCCAGTGGGCCAGCTTCTGAATGGTCCCCCATTTGTGATGGAGGGTCTTAAGCTCGCCTTCACAGTTCCTTCACAGATACCCCCCCCCCCCCCTCCCCCTGGCGTCCCAGTGGAGAGCTGTGCGAGAGATGTCGTCTTAATTGCAAATGCAACTAGAACTAAAAGTGGTTAACCAATCTCCTTTAATGCACGTTACAGACTTGTTAGTTGAGCAGGCTAAAATTATACATACGAAGCTATTCATCTTCAGATCAAAATATCGGACATAAACCTCGTTTTACGAGCAACCGAAAATTCTCGAAATCACTGTTAGGGTTAGGAGTAGGTTAGATTAACTATCTTTTAACTCCCGAAACGAAAATGTGGAGTTTGACGACCTTAAACTGCACAAAAATCTGAATTACTGTATCCATAATTAAGAATGCTGCGGTACTTTTACTTAGAAAAAAAAATCGTTACCTTTCAAAATCATTTTATGGTGTTTCTCTAGACCCCATCTCTGTGAACAACCGTCAGATGTTTCGCTGATCGCAAAATATTTCACTGCCTAAACATGATTGTTTGAAAACAAGGTCGATGCAAACCTCTCATAGAATGAACTAGTATACTATTCACAAACTGCATAAGCTTTCTTGATAAAAATTATTTGGCTCACCGACTTTATAAAGCATGCATTCTCGTGACAAGTAACAAAAAACATACGACAGAGATACGACAGAGGGTTAGATCAAGAACCTGGCACTACTAGCGCCAGGCTCAATTTTGTGGAATACAGCCGAGAAGAAATTATCATGACTGGGGAAAGATTGTCAATGACGCAAAACGACGATTTGTTTACTAGATGTTTCAGGAGTATTTTAGATCTTTCAGCAAAAGAAAATTGGAAAAAAATTGTTTCTTTTCAAAATCATTTTCTTATCCGACTGGCATACGGACTGCATACAAGACGTACGACTGGCATATGGGCTGCATACAAGACGTACGACTGGCGTACAGGCTACATACAACACGTACGACTGGCATACGGGCTACATACAAGACGTACGACCGGCATACGGACAACATATAACTAGTACGACTGGCATACGGGCTGCATACAAGACGTACGACTGGCATACGGGCTACACACAAGACGTACGACTGGCTTACGGGCTGCATACAAGACGTACGACTGGCATACGGGCTACATACAAGACGTACGACTGGCATACGGACTGCATACAAGACGTACAACCGGCATACGGACTACATACAAGACGTACGACTGGCATACGGGCTACATACAAGACGTACGACTGGCATACGGACTACATACAAGACGTACGACTGGTATACAGGCCACATAAAAGACGTACGACTGGCATACGGACTGCATACAAGACAAACGACTGTTCTTACGGACTACATACAAGACGTACGACTGGCATACTGGCTGCATACAAGACGTACGACTGGCATACGGGCTACATACAAGACGTACGACTGGCATACGGGCTACATACAAGACGTACGACTGGCTTACGGACTGCATACAAGACGTACGACTGGCATACTGGCTGCATACAAGACAAACGACTGGCGTACGGGCTACATACAAGACGTACGACTGGCATACGGACTACATACAAGCCGTACGACTGGCATACGGGCTACATACAAGACAAACGACTGGCGCACGGACTGCATACAAGACGTACGACTGGCATACGGGCTGCATACAAGACGTACGACTGGCATACAGGCTACATACAAGACAAACGACTGGCATACTTGCTACATACAAGACAAACGACTGGCATACGGGCTGCAAACAAGACATACGACTGACGTACGGGCTACATACAAGACGTACGACTGGCATACGGACTACATACAAGACGTACGACTGGCATACAGGCTACACATACAAGACAAACGACTGGCATACGTGCTACATACAAGACGTACGACTGGCATACTGGCTGCATACAAGACAAACGACTGGCGTACGGGCTGCATACAAGACAAACGACTGGCGTACGGGCTACATACATGACAAACGACTGGCATACGGACTGCATACAAGACAAACGACTGGCGTACGGACTGCATACAAGACGTACGACTGGCATACGGGCTACATACAAGACGTACGACTGGCATACGGGCTGCATACAAGACATACGACTGGCGTACAGGCTACATACAACACGTACGACTGGCATACGGACTGCATATCTCCCTGAGATTTTTTTTGAAAACTGTTGATGATGTGAGTACCGACTTCAGCATTCTGATCTGTTGTAGAAATGCGTACAGGAAAAAGGCGGTATAAAGTGTTTCAGTAAGACAATATTATATGAGATGAAGAATCTGATGGCTTTTTTGCTTCTATTTTATAGCCGTAAAAGAACAAGTCCCTTAACACACGCTTAACCCTTTCAGTCTCGTGTCTATTTATATATACTCCCAACTAAAGCCCATGCTTTTCACTATAAAACAAGTATAGAGAGTTTTGTGTGATCAACTCTCATTTTCTCAGTACCAAATGTCTTGTTTTATAAATGTGAAGGGAAGCTAGATGTTGGTAACTGACTGGGACTTAAAGGTTTAACTCAGAATTAAGAAGTTTTCTGAATCCCAGAAGGATTTTGAAGGCGGCACAATCCTCTTATTCCGTAGTAGTCAGGCGTTTTTTTTCCAAAGAGCAACAGGAACCCACGGTGAGTCCTACACGGGCAAAGAAATGTAAATGTATGCAATCTCTTTTCCCTGTTTCTTTTTCCAACTGATCGAATTTAACTCAGAATTTAAAAACTTTCTGTATTCAGAAGGGTTTTGAAGCCATAATCCTCTAGTTAGTGGTCAGGCATTTTTGTGCAGAGAGCAACAGGAACCCACTGTGAGTCCTACACGGGCAAAGAAATGTAAGTGTATTTAACCTCTTTTCCCTGTTTCTTTTTCCAACTAAACGAACGGGTTAACTCAGAAATAAGAAACTTTCTGTGCCTACAAGGATTTCGAAGCCATAACCCTCTAGTTAGTGGTCAGGCATTTTTGTGCAGAGAGCAACAGGAACCCATGGGGAGTCCTACACGGTCAAAGAAATATAAATGTATTTAATCTTTTTCCCTGTCTCTTTTTCCATCTGAACGAACGGGATACAATTAACTCAAAATTAAGGAACTTTCTGCGTCTCAGAAGGATTTCGAAGCCATATTCCTCTGGGGCCGGTCAGGCGTTTTTCAGCAGAGAGCAACAGAAACCCATAGGGAGTCCTGCACAGGCACAGAAATGTAAATGTATGCAATCTCTTGTCCTTGCATTATTCGTTTTTCACAATCATACAAAGCTAATACAAATGCCAGACTTGGGTCGGCGGTACAGTGGCCAGGGTCGCGAGTTCGAGCCCCAATCAAACCACTGTCTTGTGCCTTTAAGCAAGACACTTTACCTGTTTTTGTTCCAGTCGACTCAGCTGTATAATCAAATAGACTTAACCACGTGTGCGCAGCTTTAGGTACCAAGAGAGCGGCAGCAGTGGACAGCTGTATCGCTAACATCGCAGCAATTTCCTTTTTCAGTGGCAGGGCTATGCAGTGCTGACGAGCTCAAATAAGAGCGAAACAGCTGTCCACTGCTGCCGCTCTCTTGACACCTAAAGCTGCGCACACGTGGTTAAGTCTATTTCATTAGCTGTATAATCAAGTACCAGTTCTACTGGGGGCTACCTGCTATAGATTAGTGTCCTGTCAAGGAGGAGTCAAAGTCTCTCATTCGCTAACGCTACAGAAACCGGAGATAAGTGCCGGTCAACGAGTCACTTATGTTCGAGAAAGGATCTAGCGTAGATTTAGCGGACTACCAGATACCACTGTAATTAAGATGTAAGGAAATCCCATTTATCTGGCAACAGTGCTGCTTGTGGAGGTGTGTTGAGAAAGTTCAAAAACAGCAGCAACAACAACGTTTTTTATACTTTCCATACATACAATTACATTTGCATTTCAGTATAAAAATTACAATAACCTGCTTGTAGGCGGTTGGGTGTTCGTTGTAACGTTTAAAACCCTCAAGGCACGGCTTTGTCGCTATCTTTGGATTTCGCTCGACCACAAAATTCAAGTTGGCGGCATTGCCGTGCCTTGCGAGTTTTCCGCGCTAAAAAACACCCAACCACCTTCGAGCAGGCTAAGATTAGAATATAATACATAGAACAACTAAAAAATGATAACATTATAACGATTTATAAGAGAAGGCTCAGGTTGTCTGAAATAACTAAAGAGCTAAACTATAGTCAAACAACCAGGCTAATTGTTGGAAACTTCTTGATGAGTAATCTATCGACGTGACAGAGGTGTAAAGTAGGATAAAAAATGATGCAAACAATTGATATACCAAAAAACTAACAAATAAGTTAACACATTATATAAATAAAGGATTTCGATTAATCAATATTCCAAAAACGAGTAGACAAAAACAAATGCAAACAATTTGTCACTGAGACAAATGCAAACAAAATGTATGTTGATATTGAAAAATCAAATTGGTCTTATTCCACCCAATCAAAGGAAAATTGCTGTTGACTTTCATAAGCTTCGTTTAGATGCAAAAAATCTAAAATAAGAAAAAATATAAAATACCTTCTTTACCAAGGAAATGTCATACTGATTATATTGCAAAAAATGTTAAAAAAATATTAGTATTCTATCAAATCTACGTTATTATGCCAACATAACTATCCTTGTTAATCTGCATGTATTGTGCTTTGATTTAATCTATTGGGTTCTAGCTTTGGGTGTTACTTGAAAGACTTGCTTTAAAACCAATTTGTATTTTGCCGGAAAAAGGCTTTACGTTTAATTTATTTTTCACTATTTGACGCAAATTCTAGCCCTTTGTTTAAAAGTCTAAGTATACCCTAAATGTACAACTGTCACCTGGACCTAACCCATTTTTAGCTTCTCAGTTATTTGTTACGGCTAGTGCCTTCTCTAAGTTTAGATAAACTAACTAAATCAGTATTCTGTAACTTACATCAAAGGTAAAAAAAGAAAAAGTGTTGTTGTTGTAGAAGATAGGGCAAAGTAGGTGGAAGCGAAAATTTAGCATTCCTTAAAAAGATTGTTGTTGATATTCTTTTTGCAAAATGGAAGCGAACTCCAAGTTTGAGGTCACTTAAACTTAAATTCAAATTTGCCCTTGTTCTTGAAAATATTTGGATAGTATAACTAGTGTAAAAATGTACTCAGTTCATTGACAATAAACGTGACTTCTTTGTATACACTGCACTGCTCTCGTTTTAAAAAAGTGCCCAAAACTTTCCTATTTTTGTTTCCTTATCTAAAAGTACGATGTAATGAGTATTTAATGAGTATTTCCGAAAAAATAATAAATCCGCCAATCTGCAGACCCTTTCGACCCCCCCCCCCCCCCCCC
>JAOBRD021131900.1:0-10952 GCA_027575215.2 Hydrozoanthus sils | reverse complement strand
TTTGCATTAAATCTCAAATAAAAGTGTTCGTTACCATCAGCAGTGGATATCAGTAATAGTGTCGCTATGATGCCAATAAACACCGCCATACGATAACAATCTCCACACGTTAGGCGAAAAATAGTTTCTCACATACAGTATTAGAACAGATACTATTCTTGTAAACAAATTATCGAAACGTAATTTAACTTCCCTTACTTTCGAAAGGACTGACTAAAATGTTGTTGAATATTCATCTGTTCTTCGTTCCCTGTGGCATATTTTCGCATCTTTCGAAAGTAGTAGCTTAGATTTTGTTTTTCTTGATTCTTCCAAATCCTTCCTTTCGAAGACAAAGCCTAGCAAGTAACTGATTAATGAGACTCTTTAAGAGTTAGTGTCCAACTTCGGCGGCGCAGTGGCCGAGCGAGTGGTTAACGTGCTCGACTCGTAGTCCTGATGTCCCGAATTCGAGCCCCGATCAATTTATTGTGTTGCGTCCTCGAACAAAACACTTTATATAAGACGATTTGCATGTCGAATCAGCTGTATTCGACATGCGAATCAGCTGTCAAAACACTTTATCCAAGCCGATTCGCATGCCGAATCAGCTGTTTTTTTACCGGCTTCTGCCGGAGGCTATCCTGCGATGGTTAGTGTCCTGTCCAGGGGGTTCAAAATCAAAGAGTCTCATCAACCTAACTTTACGGAAACCGAAGATATAAGCGCCGGCCTAATGGGCAATTTGGCCCGAGAAAGGATTTACCTTTTTACTTTTTGCTACCGCTATTTTAAGTAACCGTGCTAGCGACACAAGTTTTATAGTTGTATGCTAGTTAGTGTGAGAAATAAGAAGGGCTAGATGCTTAAAAACAGTATAGTTCTAAACAGTTTTTCAAAATTAGCAATTCGACCTAGCAGAATGTGTACCATGCTAGTTTGGTTTAGACCGTCTTTGTATCATCTTTACGTTCCTAGATCTCAGTTTTGTCACATTGTCCTTAGTATACGTTAACCTACAACTATTTCCTTGTTACTACCTCTATAAAGCAAGCATTTGATTTCTTGGAAGTTTGAGAATTTTGACTTTCACCTCTGTTTTCTATTTCTCTCTTCTTCCAGTATTAGTTATGTAACTAAAGAAGGAAGTAAACATCAAAGTTCTCTCTTTGTTTAGTAATTTTTCCCAAAACTGAAAACAGTAGACAATACTGAAAAAAAATGGCGGCTGCCCATCTTACCTCAATACCTTGATGACCTAGCACCGCTAAGAGGCTCAGTTCCCAGTACTGTCACAGGTCACGCCCACCTCACGATACTTGAACGCCAACCGAATTATTGAAAGCGAATATATGGGGAATTTGAATTTTGTATATCATTGCTCCAAAAGGTAGTAAAAAGGCATAACTTTTTCACGCTACGCCGCAGAAAGCGCTTCAATTCCGGATCCTGCAAAAGGTAATAAGAATGTAAGCAGTTATGATTACTAAATAAAAGAAGTAGAGTGGCGATTTTATTACATTTTGGACCAATGGTATACAAAATTAAATTTTCTCATACATTCGCTTTTGAAAAAATGGTTGGTGTTCTAAACTCCATTTGGAAAAAAACTGAAAACACAAGCGAGGTTAATCCTAATTTTTACGAGGAACCATGCAATAACATTTTTATGACATCAAGGTCAAAGTCCTCCATTTTTCGCAGTACCAACACGAGAAAGCGTTGCTTTATTAATTTCATTTACCCCAAGATTTTCGAATTTGAAAAGCTTTAGCGTCTCTGGAAATCCTCGGAAACAGTCTGAAAACGTTTCTATGGCAGTTTTCACATTTTTAAAAATGTTTCAAGGAGATAATCATGGTAAATTTTCTACGATGGCTAGAAAACGTCTCTAAGGCAGTTTTAAGATTTTAAAAAAATTTTCGGAAAATCTTCGGAAGTATAATAGTGCCCAATCAGCACAGAGTAGTTTTTCCTTGAGTCAACAAAAAAATGCCCTCGTTGATCAATATCCAATCAAATCGAAGTATTTTTCCCTTCTATGTTATAAATAAAAAACAGAAAATATCTCCGGAAACAATGGCGTCACAAATAATCGTATTTATTTATTTTCTTTCAAGATATTCATCAACCAATTAAATACGCAGTTGGTATTTACAAGAAATTATATAGTCGTCGAACAATTATAATCATTTACAGAAATATTCCTTACGATAACTTTGATTGAGGAATTTTCATAAGGTTAACTAATTCAAAATATTGCTGGTTTTGTTTTACAAAAAATGATCGCTGTTCTCCTTCTTGAGCTTTGCTTGTATATATCTATGTCGTAAATGTTTTAAATAATAGGCTAAGATTTTGCAAACTTTATTTAAATCTCATTCTTTCGCTGAAAAAAAAAATCTTCCCCTTGGGAATTACTTAAAAGTCAAAACTAGCAAGCGTATGCTAATTTCAAGTACTACTGAAGATGTCAGCTGGGTCGAAAACGTTTTAAAAATTTATGAAAATCTTTGGCCTATCATTTTAAACATATCTGTTCATATAAGGAAGCGGTACCTAAGAAAAAAGAAAGGTTTCCACTCTCGTTCCCAGTCTTCAGACAAATGTGAAAGAAGGCCTAGAAATTATTCTGAACATTCTTTTCACAAGACCCTTAAACTCACAGTATGCTTCAGAAAGGTGACTAACTTAAGTCTATCCTTGTCCTTCAATATCTACAGCGACTAACTCTTCTTTACCATACACAAAACAACGCATATCCGTGTTTTAGTTGCAGATGAGGCGAAGAATGGACTAAACTAGTCAGAAAACAAAAGTGTTGGGCATAAGGACGGCATGATTTGAACAACAAATGCGAGAGAGTTATCTATCAGAATAGAGTAATCACTTGCCTCGCTAACATTGTATTCTAAAAACTTAAAACTGTAAATTATTAACGTGACATTACGGTGCAATAGGTTAAATTTTAATAACGCAATGTTTTAACGAAATACGATTACTTAAAAGCGTGACGTGAAATGCAATTTGTGGAACAAAAACGTGACAACATAAAAGAAATCGGGTTTTGTGGTAAAGCAGGCACACTAAGATAGGTTAGTAAGGTTTCGGTTCCTCAGGCTTCTGTATCGACAAGTAAAGGGACACTGTCTTGGTTAGAATTGTAAACAACAGCCTGGTTATCTTCGGTCGTGCTGCTCTCGCTGAACGAGCAGACGCGTTCAGTTCTTCTTGTAGGCGAGCGAGGATTACACGTGTAGCTATGACCGACATTTTCCGGGATGAAGAAGGCCAGCAACAGGGCTAGAATCACTGAACCTGCTCCGAACAGGAAAGGAGCTCCACTCACGATGGTCTAGGAAAAACACAAAGATTTTTTTAAAAACTGGTCACTCAAAGAGCTTTTAATCACTATTTCAAAAATTACAACGGATAATTCCAGTCATCCCTGTTCTTTTGGCCAGGCAAAATGGTAGATATATTTAGCCTCACAACTTAGAAGGAACAACATCAATTCTACTACTTAAGACTAGGGCCCAGTTGTTCAAAGAAAGAAATGCCGATTGGCACTAATCCAAGGTTAGATTTTGAACCTACGTTTGTTTCCAACAGAGACTGATCTGAGCTGTAATTTTGGAAATGGGAGGTCTTGTCAAAAACAACGGATAATTCCAGTATTCTATAAGAACTGTAAACCTTTCCTTAGGGAAGAAATCGCTACTTAAGTTTTGGCTTAACTCAGCTGGGAGGATGACAAGCTGAACCAGCGGGGTTGCTTTGCGTGGCTGAAGGACTGGGATACAGCACCTACACACACTATCGCGGGGATGATTGAACTGTGTGAACAGTTAACATCGACAAAGGTTTATTACACGAGCAAGACCCATACTAATCAAGTAAATCACACCCTCTGTAAATTCTGTGGCAAATCCTAAGAAAGTATCCCTCATGTGCTGGCGAGTTGTCCTGCGCTTGCTTAGAATAAGTACCTCGCGCGTCATAATGCAGCCCTCAAAGTTCTGTTCTGGGAAATGCTTAGGGAGCTTCAGCTCTCTGACACAGTGCCACCAAAGTATTCTTCGATCGTATCAAAATCCATCTACGAGTCACCCGAGGCCCAAGCATATTTGGATATCCCAGTCTTTGCAGTAAGTGAGCAAGTGAGGCAGAACAGAGTGGATGCGAAATTTATAGATCATGAGAAGAAGAGAATTCTGGCGGTGGAAACGAGCTGCCCGTGGACGGAGAACTGAGGAAAGAAACAAGAAGAGAAGACCACCAAGTATGGCCCCCTCCGTTGAGAACTAAAGCAGCAGTTATCAGGATATGACATTCGACAGTATAACATCATCATAGATGTCCTAGGAGGGTGGTCCAGTGAGGTAGACGAGGCTATGAGGGAACTGTTTGGGATTCGAGGAGGAGAGATTCTACTCCAGAAACTTGCACACCCTGAACATTGCCCACACACTGAAAGTGATGTCTTGAGGATAGCAGAAGAGTGAACAGAGAAAATTCTTAGCAGTTTTAGTTTATTTACTAAATATCAGATATTAAATCATTTGTGAACAGAGACACTTTTAGCAATTTTAGTCTTTTTTTACTATATATTAGAACTTATATAAGTTACAGAACATTGTCTGCACACTGAAAGTGATGTCTTGAGGTAAGTGGAAGAGTGGACTTAGACACTTCCAGCAATTTTAGTTTATTTTTTATATATATTAGATATTAGTTACAGAGTCGTTAGCCTTTGGGCCTTCTGGGTTACGTTCGACGCCCCAGGTTGGCTGGTTAGTGATCCATATGGCACCCATACGTTTTTACTGTCTTGTAATAATGAAACGCTTTCTGAGCATTTTACATGGTCTCAATTGATACTCTTACAATGATTTCCAGTTGACTTTGGTATTGAGGGACTCAGATCGTCCGCTATATACGGCTCACATTCATATTCATTAAGAGTTGCCCTCAGTTAGTAGTTGATAGACCATGGCATCGGGATCACTCTACTCTTTGTCGACAAGTGTTGTGGGTCCTTTCCCCCGATAGGAGATTGAGAGACTGGGTCTACGGCTTAACATCCTTATTCAAAAGACGCGAAGGTCTAACCGTTTGCAGATGTTAGAGCAAAGGCAGCACAAAGGGTTAAAGTTAACCAGCCTTTGAACAAGCCAGCCCCGCACATTAAACAGTCACTTGAATGGGATATAAGATCAAAACGTTGTTTATTTATCTACTGATACACCATACCCTACCTGAATGAAGATTAATGGCTGGGACCAACTGGCTAATGTCCCTTTCCATGAACGGTGTGACAAAAGAAGGCCGAACAAGTGTTCAACCCTAGGCATTTGAGACCTTAAGATACCCCGATTTTTGCAACCGGGTACGAATTGTGCCATTTTGATTCATCAAATGCTGACCTCATCAAACCCTTCCCGTTTTTCCGGGGTAGCCATCGGTCTACACGTGAGTTTTGCACTAATGAAAAATATGTAGAAACGGGAAAGTTGTTTCTGTCTTATAAATCTATTTTATCAAACAAAGTGTAGATAGCTTATTAGATGAACAATTACTTTGTTTTGAGATGCAAATTTTTTTGGAAAGACACTAATTTTACTGCAGAAATTGTGGATAAATCGAAAGCTTTCGTTGAAGTGTTTTCAGTATGGCTGCTGTCAGAACTGCAAGTTAAAAGATACATTTTCGATTCTTACCAACAAGATTTGGAAAATGCAATACGCTCTCTTTTCGACTACATGGAATGAATGGGACTTAATTAAAGTTGCATGTTTTTCAGAAACCAGAAATTAAAGTCACAGAAAGAAAAAAGACTCGATCACCTTTTGAGATAACGAGGCTCGAATCGCTCCCGTTGTAAAAAAAAAACATCTGAAAAATAAGTTACTAGTTAATTAAATCTTTGTTTCTATTTGTTTATCGGTGTTTGGGCAACGTTCAGATGGCATACTCAACATGATATTCGACTTGGTCAAAGAAGTAATTTCCTACGCGGCATTTATTGCTACAGCGTATCCGCGTATCTTAACTCAATTCCGCACCCGGGTACGGGTACCGGTAAATTTACACGTACCCGTACTCGGAATCGGGGTATCTTAAGGTCTCTAATGCCGGGGATCGAACCCGGGGCCTCACAGTTCTTACCGGTTTAGCCAAGGTCGCACATAAGTGGTTAGCTCATAGGAAATGATAAGGGTTTAAAACAACGTACAAACCTTGTCAAAAGGATCCTTCATGACCAACGAGTGGTTCTTGTTGTGTGCAGTTTGTGGTAAGGGCGTGGTCGTCGGGTCCTCGTCAAGGTGAACGTGAAAAACAAAGAAAACTAAACCAAATAAAGCAGGCCCAATGCCGTTGCAAAGGCCTCGAATGCCAGTTACTATCCCCTGCACAACACCTGCAACAGCATAAAATGCATTTATAATACTGTTCGTGACAAAGGAATATTGGTAGAGAAATTAGGTAATCGCATGGGGCCGGAAGGACTAGAAGTTACAAATGGTAATGAAATGCTGCAAGATCATTTTTAAGTCCCAATAAAAGGCATCAAAATGCTGACACCGGAGGTGATTAATTCATATCAGTACATATCCTTACTCTTAACTCTCAAAATGTACATTTTGGAATAATATCACAACAGATCTGCAGTTAATCCTGTTGCAAATAATCAATGTTTTACGAACACAATGGAGCAAAATTAATTTTAACTGATGAGCTTGTCATTTCAATAATGCTAATCAGTTTATTTTCACTGAGGGTTAATATCCATGTTGCAATTGATTTACGATGTAGTTCTGGAAAGAATGACAGTTCGATTAATTAACAGTCACATTAACAGTAAGATGACCTTGCTATCTTCAATTGTTTAAAAGCTGATATTGGCCGAATTTATACTAGAGATATATCTTTTATCTTAGACGACTTTTCTGCCTCTTAAAGCTAAACATAAAGACGTGTTTCAGATTAGACGAGCCGCACTTGTTTGTTCACAGACTCCAAACAGCAAACATGATATCGAGGTTACCATTGTTCGCCCACTGAACGAACGAATCTCTCAAATGGCCGGTCATGATCACAGGGAACCCATCTCAAATTAATTTCATGAGCGTTTTCAATTATTTTCCCAAAATTAGACAAGAACAATTTATTTCATGTACTGTACCTTGTTGATCAGCTTCTGCACTACATGACACATAAGCACTGACAGCAGGGTAGGTAATCATTGAGATTGAGGCTAGAGACCCGGCCGCCCACATCATCCTATTGAGTTTATATCAATTGTAAGGAAACAAGTAAAATGAACCAACACAAGGAATCCCCCCCCCCTCCCCCTTAATTCATCAGCTCCTCCCTACCCTTCCTACAATACCAAGCATTGTTCGTAGTACTTTAAATTTTCAAAAACTAGAAAAAAAAGAGTTTCAGTTCTGAAAGCAAGTGGTGGTTTGGTTTAATTTAATATTAACTCAGTTATGTTACAGAATACTAAATTCGTAAGAGAATTTTTACGCTATACTTTTGTCTAAGTATCTTTCCCGCATCGCTGCTGTTCGCCGCTATCCTTATTTACCCAATTCAGATCACATGACTAACAAGTGGATTAGGTCTATTGCAAATAACTCTTTCTTTTCCAATAATGAATACTTGCTTCGTCTTTCAAGAAGTGAAATCGAAAAACACTTAAAAAGTTGTGGAAATGGTCAAGCGTCACATCTTAACCGTTTTTCTTTCAGGTTATCTTTTAAAATTTTACATTTTACAGCTTTTTAGCTTTCGGAAAACTATGAAAGGAGAAATCATCTGTTGCCAACAACGTTCAAAAAGGCAGAAATATTGGACCATTGAGCATCATACTGCGTCTCTCGGAGTATCGTTTACCCAGTTCTAAGACTGTGACGTTAGTTCTATTTTGGAGTTACAGTTCTACAATTTTACATCAGTTTCTTAACAAGTATTACGATTTTTTTTTCAATGCAATCGAGGAGTTATACTGTTGCATTGTGTGACAGGTGCTGCGCGCTTTCATCTTGGCCTAGCTAGAACTCTATTATCATTATACGTATTTCGTGTAAGTAAGTATGAATCCAATGACAAAATTATTCTGTGTAAAGTAGATGCTTACAATCTTTGTAATTGTTAGTTTTTTTTCTGTCGAAGTTGTTTTGTCCTAACTCGCCAGTTGTAGACAATCAAGTAAAAAGGAATTAATGAATTCACTTTGGGCTAGAAGACGTTTGTTTTGTTTTGTTTTATAACAATTTTGACCCAAGGAGTCACGGGAGAACAGGAAAGAGGACTCGAGGGCCCCTTCGAGGTTTGCCACTCGGGATCTACGGTTTAACGTCCTTATCCGAGAAGACGCTCCTTCTTCTCAGTTATTTTAAGACCCTGAGTGAAGGTCCGGCAGCGGAAAGCGAACGCAAGCCTCCCGCACAACAGACTGGCATCTTATAAACTGGGCAAAACCAGGTGGCAGTGACTTGATCGAGCCAATGCACCAGCTGTAACGTCAATGAAATAGGAAAATTCCCTCTCACTTTGACGAGAAATTTTTCATGTCTCACAACACATCACTAAAGTTTCAAAAATAATAATGAAATACTTCAGAACACATGTGTACATTGTTTAAACACAAAGGGTTCCAAACACTCACCAATTCTGGGTTCCTAGCCCATACCAGGACAACTGGAGCATTTCAAATATCAATCCTATTAGCACGCAGTTCTTTAATCCAACTGTTTTCTTCAAACATGCTAGAACTAAGGTCTGGAATGGAGCGTAAAAGGTTCAAGTTACTACAATGAACAGGGCCTTCTCTTGATATTAGGTTTAAAAAGAGTTTATTTATTTATTTATTTATTTATCCATCCATCAATCAATCAATCAATCAATATGTTTATTTATTAATAACATAGCAGACAAATTACAACATAGCAGGCATACATATGTTATGCTGTACTATAATTAGTCACAAATAATTATTGCTTACCTGAGCTATCACTGATAAAATTCCTAAAACTGCTATAAAAGTTGCTACTTCATCTAAACTGAATCCAATTACCTGTTCAAACAAGAAAGCAAATTTATTTTGGAATCATAAAAATCTCAAGCAAGTAGCAGATTAGGTCAATTAATCAGTCGATAGTGAAGTCTTTACTGAGTAATAACATGAGTCAGTTGTTATTTGCATCTATGGTGTGAAGGGAAAAACAGGAATTAGAATGGAGGGGGGGGGGGGGGGCAGGAGATGGATGGAGGGGAAGGGGAACATTCGTCTGTCTTGTCTTTCATAAACAATTTATCAACTTGAACATTTTCAATATGCTATACAAGTTATAACGTTTCTGTATTGTTTAATTAATGATTGATGTTTATGATTGACCATTTGTACCAACGATTGTATGAAGGTGCAATTGATGGTGCGTCTATGCAAATTGCACTATTGTATGTCTCTAACACGCCATTGACTCTCATACTACGCAATTGATTTTCTATTGGTGTTAATGATTTTTCTTTTGTGAGATTGAAAGTATACTTGTTACCTTTGACTGTCCATTGATGCTATTAAATATTGGTAAAATGCAAATAGCGTTATTGAAAGTTCGATCACGTTAATGAAGTTTATAAAAGTGCTAATGAATGTCGATTCGTGGTATAGTTTCAACTGTTGGCGTAAATCAACAGCAAAAGGTGTATTATCATTAACTACTGATCTCGCTTGTGGAACGCAACTGCTAACAGTAAAAGATGCATTATCTCTGAAATTATTACTTTCAAATGAACTGCCTGGAAACCCTTTGATGGTGCTGCTACTTACCGTTCTAAGGTAGAGAAACATGCATGAATACTGTCCAGCCTCTGGTAGATATGACAGAAATACACTCATACACAATAACAGCAGTGTGGGGTCTTGCACAACCTTTCTCAGAGACTAAAGATAAAATAGGAGAAAAGTTTTCATTTGTTAAATCTCACACAACAAACCAAACCTGTTCTTAATGCCAGTGCTGTGTATTGCTATTCTTCCCTTTCAATTTTATCAACATCTAATTTCGCCTTATATAAAACATGTATACAAAATACTCATTTTGGAAATGAGAAAGAGGGAATCGATCAAACACCTCACCTCAATCCATCCACTATTGTGTCACAAAGTAAAGAAAAAAAATCAGTTTCAAAACATCTGTAACTGCTAAAATTTTTAATAGAAACTCAAGAAGCTATTCTGAAGTCCTTAATAATAGTATATATGTAATATTATTTATTTTTGACTAAATTTCCACTCTATATGTGCCTTATTTGGGACTGTACTATTATTAATATCTGGGTTTCGGACCGCTGCAGATTTTCAGACTATCAATATTCTTCTTCTGGGACACAATGCTCAGTATTTACATTCCCCTCATTTTTGACAAGAAGCAGCACCCATCTCCAATAAAAAAGTTATCTCATGTTTTTTTTTATTAATGTTACGGTTTATTTTACAAACTTGTATTTGAAATCTTTCCACCCTATATTGCTATTCCATTCTATACTATTATTAATTTTGAACGATTAATTTTCCACCCTGTACCACTATTCTGCTCTATACTATTATTAGGGACTTCAGAGTATCGATCTGCGGTGAGTTGCATGGGAGTTGATATGCCATATTGTTGGTAAATTTCCTTAGTATGAGGTCACTTTAACAGCTGGTCATGACCGATAAAAAAATGTAAAAATTCTACAAGCCATATCTTGCCATATTTTCATCATGACTTAATGTTTTTCAAACTTGATAAACCAATATTTGTTTGTTTAAAAATAGCCTGCGTGCAGACGCCAGTCTTCGCTCGGCCAATTTAATGGCTGTAATTAAGCGGCTATGCTTACGGGGCATTCCATGGTATTGTGGACAAAAATGTGAACACTTCAAAGTTTACAGAAATGAGATCCAAACTACAAATCTC
>JAOBRD021131792.1:0-10952 GCA_027575215.2 Hydrozoanthus sils | reverse complement strand
TTGTTGTTATTATTATTATTATTATTATTATTATTATTATTATTATTATTATTATTATTATTATTATTATTATTATCTTAGACTAGCTGTTTGAACAGAGACGACTATTTCTTTTTTTTTTGTGAAGAAACTATCATTTTCAGTGTTCTAGCTAGCTAAGAGAAACGACAGGACGGCCCAATTTACGAGTTCGTCGGTATTATGGAGATTGATTTCTGCAATCAATCAGTTTTTTATTTTAACTATACCTTACCTTATTGTTATAAGGCTGTGGCTCTGAAAATGACGGAGTGCTAGATGAATACTACAGGGTGCAGAGAAAAATGATAGAGTGCCGGAAAAAACAACTTGGTGCTGCGCTCTTCAGCTTTGGCTTAGCTGGAACACTGATTTTGTAAACGGTAATTTGACAACATTGCATAGCGTTAAGAACAAGGCTACGCTCGTCTTATTTAAATTCTTGTTGTTTTTGTTTTATTTTCTGTCCAGGAATATGCCATTTCGGAATTTGAGTGTCAAGTTGATGAACTCTGCTTTAGAATGAACAATCTCGTTGGTGAAACTAATTTTTCATATAGTATGGACGGCGAAGCAGACGGCTTTTACTCGGAAAATGACAGCGATGAAGAAGTTGAGTATCTGTACAGATCTCCGTTGTATTACCCAAACCTCTATCCAAATCTCGCTGTGATAGCCTGGGATAAGAGTGAGCAGTGTCGTCGTTCTCCTCTCTCAAGTGACGGATACCCTCGAGAGGAAATCTCAGAAGACAGCTCAGTAAGTCGTCGGGACTCGGCCGTGGAGACAGACGAAGAAAGAGGGAGTACAGTCAATGTTAAGGTAGGTCGGAGGTTTTGCATCGTTACACCCAATGTAGTACTGAATAGATGTAGTTTGCTGACCGGAATGCCGAGATTTGTAATACCAGATCAGTATTTTTAAAGTGCCTATGACATTGCTAGCTAAAAAATGCCATAAGATAAACACAAATCCGATGTTTGGAGAGTTCTGATAAATAGTCGCCAAGTTACAGCAAATATTTTCAAGGTCTTTAACTTGCCCTTCATTTCTGGTTCCCTAATAACAGGAACCTGGGGACGATTGACGTCAATTGGTCTGGTTTTGTGGAAATGTCTGCACTGTTATCCCCAAGTATCGGAGTTATTTTTGTAGTAGATGTTGTTGGGAAAGCATATGTAGCAGTATTTCCTCTTCCTTTCCGCTTTTTTGTTGATGTCGGCTATTTCTCACTTGTGGACATGTTGTTTTCCAACCTCTTGACGTCACGAAGCTGAAAGTCGCATGAAAAATGCAGTTTTGGCCGAGCGATTAATAATTCCAAAACTCAGCGCAAAAATTTAACTTCGAATAACTATAACTGTGCGACTTTTCATCGGAATTCCCTCAAAATTCGGTTTGGCTAGAAAGAATGCATGTTGAATGCTCAGAAAAATTCAAAGTCACTGATGGGAATCAAACCCGTAACCCCTTTGGATTTGTGTTTACCTAATGGCAATCTTTTAGCTGTTGAAAAATTTTAAGGCCGAGGTCATGGTGTTTCATGACTCGGGAAGTCATTTTTCTGCAATTAGGGAAAAAACAAAATTAAACGTCACGCAGCATTTCTACACTGCGTAGACTAAATGGCGTACATGACAAAAATAATTGCTGAAAAGTAACGTCAAAACCTCAAAAATGTAAGAGCATTACAAATGGAGTTTTTAGGAGCTGTTCTGAAGGGCATAATCCATCTTGAGGGCTTCAGACATCTTGCGCTCCAATACAGAGCGCGCTGTTTGATGGGTTGTAGTCGTTTTCACTCATCTTCGAAACTAGGAATAATATTGAAGAGTTTTGGCTCTTTACTCCTGTAGAGCAACCAGAAGTTTCTCCAGTCACTGGGCGTTGCATCCTCTTCAAGCGACTCGTTTTCGTCTTCAGACGTCAGTCTCCCTGTCAAACGTGAAGTGTGTTCTCCCCGTGATATTTACGGTATTCCGCGGCGTCACAAACGGGACGGTGTTCATCTACAGGAGCTCGAAATGGTTTGTATGTCTGAAAGTAGTACGAGTTCCGTCAAAACAAGCACGAGCTTCAATTTCGCTACACCGGAACCGATACAACCCGAAATCGCAAAAGACAACTCGTTCTCAGAGCTCTCCGAACGATCAAAAAACCGAAAGTTTTCCAAGAAAGCCGCTGGTAGAAAAAAGTTTTGGAAGCCGGGAAATTTAAGTGCCACAGTCTCTCCCGATGACGTGCTGCCTCCGCAATCAAGACCTCCAGCACCACTTCAAAACACTTTTGTTCGTCACGAGCCGAACACAAGCCCAACGATAAGGGTTCTACCAAGGGAAATGGATTTCTAATAAGATCCTTCTTTAAGGGAAGCGGATTTCTAATACGACAAGTCCAACGATAATGGTTCCACCATGGGAAGTGGATTACTAATACGATATCTTGTCAAGGGAAGCGGATTTCTATTAAGATCTCTCGTCAAGGGAAGCGGATTTCTATTAAGATCTCTCATCAAGGGAAGTGGATTTCTAATAAGATCTCTTATAAAGGAAGTGGATTTCTAACAAGATCTCTCATCAAGAGAAGTGGATTTCTAATAAGATAGATCTCTTATCAAGGGAAGTGGATTTCTAACAAGATCTCCCATCAAGGGAAGTGGATTTCTAATGAGATCTCTTATCAAGGAAAGTGGATTTCTATTGAGATCTCTCATCAAGGGAAGTGGATTTCTAATACGATTTCTTACTGCTTTTAACTGCTCCAATATATACAGAAATGTTTCATCTAGAAAGAAATACATTGGCTTACTTATGAAAATATTGTCCATTTTTAAAGTTTAGCTAATTAGATCAACAGTTCAGTAATATCACAACTAGCATCTTTCAGCATTCAATATTGTCGTTGACTTCCCTCGTTCTTACTCGGATCGTTACTTAATTCCCATCTTTTTATTCTGTGCTTGAGCTAAACAACTTTAACTGACTCTTTATTTGTTTACTCAACAAGTTTCAAGTTGCCTTCAAAAGAACTGCTCTGGTTTTAAGAATTTACGTTAACAGAGTTCAAACTTAAATGCTTTCCTCCTGGAAAAGTCTCTTCTCTTGCACGGACAGAATGCCCACTGTTGTAAATCATCCAAGTCTGCCCATCGAACACGTGCAAACCACAGAACAGTTAGCTCACAGAGAGACAAGATTAGACTTTTTCGGTATAATCGTTTCATCAGCCAGGTTAAAATTGAGAAACAGAATTTTTTAGTTTCATTTTCAAATCATCTTTGGTGTAGCGATTTCTTAAGACATACTGCAGAATTTGACGTCAAATTTGAGGAGCTCGTTTAGTTTGATCCTAGGTGCGTTTTCAGTTCTAAGGCTTTTTAATATTTTAAAGCGCGCAAATTTTATATCGTTTTGTTGCTCGTGAACTCGAGAGTTCGAGTTCACTTTTTATTGCATGGCTTTTGTAAGCTTGGTTGAGTAAATAAAAGGAAAAAATGCCATTTTTATCAAAGCATAAAAGTGAAAAAAGTTGATTTTTTTAGATAAAGGGTAAAACCATGCGTCGTTATTCGAACATTAGTTTTTATCAAAAGTATGTCTTAGAGAAAGCATTTCTTGAAAAGAACGCCAGTGCTGTGTTCCAACAGCACAAAAAAACTCTTCGTTAATTATTTTTTGTCTAAAACAAAAAAACGTTTTGCTAAAAACTAGCTAGAGGAAAGAATTTGAATTATCTAGTTTAGTAAAAGGTGGTAATGAAATGTTATACCAAAGGTAATTATTTCCACACAGAGAGTGTAAATAGCAACTAAATATATACAGAAATAAAAAGAAGTTACATGAAGAAACCATGTTGTTCCGTTGATACCGTAAAGGGTTACATACCCAATCACAGCCCTGCTTTTATCACTAGTCAGGACATGGCTCGCACTACTCCTGCAATTCCTGGAAAACTCCTGTAATTTTGAAATTTTCTTCAAAAGCCCTGGCAAAACAGTTAATTTCCCTGTACTCCTGGTATACTCCTGGAATTTTGTGGAAATTATTTAAACTCTATACCAAAAAAAAAACAAAAACCTGCTGAAGGATCTTGCTCGCGATTGTACGTTTTCAGGAGTCCATCACTAGGAGTGTTCCTCTCTCATAATTATTGGGCCTATACGACGGCGTTTACTCTTTTTGCGACAAAAATAAAAAAAACGATTATAAATTCAGCGCGAACATTTAACCAATCATAGAACGTCCTGTGACTCACCATGAGAACGTTGGGCTCTCAGCGAGAACAGTCAATTAGATTCGCGGGAATCTTGAATCTAAAAATGAATCAAAACGAGCAAACGCCGTCGTATGACATAATACAGAGAGGAACACTCTTAGTAATGGACTCCTGACGTCTTGTATTTAGAGTAAGTTTGAGGAAGTTTTTATTGGGATTTGGGTAATTTTTTGTCGTCGCTTGCGCTTCGAAGGCTGAAGAACCTCGTGACAGTTTTTGCAGCGTGGTGGATCCTTGAAAAACTATTTTGCTACCCTGGAAAACTTCTGGGGTTTTGTTTTCTTCAGTCAGTACGAACCATGTTTGAAGTTATGTCTTGTAAAAGAATAAAACACTGTTTCGTTTTAAAAGAATAAATTTCATAAGAATACCGAGGCTGAAATATGCTAAATTTTAAGAATATTTCGAAAATAACCCAGAGGTTCAAATTAAAAAAAGAAAATTATTTCATTCGTTGAAAGTATACTATAAAATGATATGTTTTTACTTTAAATTAAAACTTTTTAAAATTATTCCTCGAAACACTTTCATTAGCAATAGTCGAATCTTTATGAGCGGTACATGCCATTTATTTGTTGCCTTACAAACCAGTATGTATGATTAAAATAATACTATTAGTTCTTAAAAAGAATGAAGTGCTGCCTGATGATCGAGGCGCTGGTAAAGTACCCCTATCAGGTACTAAATGGTTTGAAAGAGCATGTAAATGCATGCTGTTTCCGTGCTGAAGAATTCGATCAACGACTGATTGTGTCCACGGGTTGACAGCGACGCTTTGGTTGCATAATAAAGAAGAAAGAGCCATAAAAGCACCTTGCCTTCCCCTGCTGAGGCTTTCTGATGTTTGATGAACGCTTCCTTGCTGTGAACTTGATGCATTTTTAACACCTGATTTAACCTTTCTTTCGAAATTGCACACACTCAAACTTCATTCTTTGACAAAGGAAACTCGGTAGGTACACAGGATTGGTCGAATGAAACAACAAACAAATATTTTAAAATCTTGCGAAGAAGCTGATTGGCCTACAGTGGTCGAACCAACCATATATGGAACACCAGAAATACCGGAAGCAAAAAGCCATAAATTCACTCCCCTGATTGGCTTCGAGAAGCCGAACCAACCATATATGAAAAATAGATGGAAAACCTGAAGTAGATATTGAGTTTTCTGCCGGAATAGAGGCTGCTGCAAGCAACAAGATTATTTTCAGCCTAAAATGGGCAGAAAATTAGGAATATTCAGCCTGGGCCGGAAGAACAGCGTTTTTATAATACAGAAAAGTAATAACAATATTCAACTGGATACAAACTAGTGCGGGACAATTCATGATAATGTTCCTTTGAAGCGAAACCATCCTTAAAACAGTTTTGAGCAAAGCTGCGTGGTTAGAATATAAAACGTTTCTTAGCTTGAACATGCTTGGAGAGTAGTGTTCTAGCTCACTGAAAGCCCAATTGAACATATACAAAACTTGTTAACCGATAGCGAGGTCTTTACTGGGAAACTTGACGTACAGACCGAGCGTGCGAGATCATACCACAAGACCGAGGATTGAGATTTCCCGAGTAAAGAACGAGCGATTGAGGTTAATAAGTTATTTATCATATGGCTTTTAGAATTTTTTTTTAAAAAAATGCGAAATAAAATACAGTAGAAGTTTGTTTTTCACATCTGGTCACGCGCTCTCATTAGGGAGTTTACGAATCGAAGACGTTGGCACGACGCCGCCGTTTGATTGCGTGACATGTGAAGTGCGCATGCGTGTGTAAGCCCCTCGAAGGCGACGACGTTGAAAAGGTAGATTTGGCGACGTCCTCCGTAAAACACAAAGTTAGTTAAGTTTTTTTTAAGCATTTTCCGTCAAAAGTCGGTATTCCGCAGGGGAAAACCTTTTTACGAAAATGTTTCTAATTTTTTATGTTTTTTTTACCCAGAAAACAAATTTTAACGATGGGCTGAAGAATCCAAAAGAAGCACGCGAAAGATTAAGCGAGAAAAGGTGTAAATGGAAAGTTGACCTCGGAAATTATTTGTTTATTAAAGAGTATTGTTATTGTTTTGTCCTTCGACAACTCTGTTCAATAACCATTTCGAGCATTCATTTTGATTTACTTTATGAGCCTATGTGAAATAAGTAATTGCTGTTTTGAATTTGGCTTTTTGTGTTTGCTGAGCTTGACAACTTTTGAAACAACTTCAACCGCCGTAAATTAAATCTATCATGTGATTTGTTATGATGCAAAGCTCTGAAATCGGTCTCGCAAATAGAAAAACTAAATCTTCATAACGACAAGGGTAGGCAAATCTGTTTAGAAACATGCATAATGCTGGTATAAAGTCTACAACTAAGCCATTATAAGCAGTGATTTCATAGGGGTGTTAAAGTAGTTCGGCGAGTTTCAAAATGTCGTCTTTGAGGAGACGAATTCGAAATTCAGCTGCGCTCAACACTACTAAACTAAAAAAGGCGGGAAATTTAAGGCACACTCGCGCGACTAAACGTCGTCGTCGCACCTGAAATTCATAAGCTTTTCTTTCCACAGGACGGCGACAAAATTTTATTACGTGACCTAAAGGCAACGTCGTTCCAACGACTTCGATTCGTAAACTCCATAATGACATTAAATCGAGGTCGTAGCACAGTGACCACGCTCGTTCGTAACGAACACAACTCAACTCAGTTAAAAAATTACTTGGAAAAAAAATATTTTTATCAACTTCCAACAGCACCAATTTCCTCATCAAAGTTCAGTTAAGATAATGTTCATAAACATACAAGGATTTCAAAGTCAAGCGAAGTTTCTAGTTGTGCAGTCACTTTCAACGACGCTGGCATGGCATGGAAATGACATTTGAAGAAGCTGCTAATAATGGCTTCTGTGAAAACTCCATGGGATTGAGCTGCCATGGAAAATAAACTATAACAGGATCGCTGGTATCCCGAAGGCGAGGTAGAAATCTAGTTGAAACTTGAGGAAGAGGCAGGGTTTTTGATACAACTCGGATTGTTGCTGGTAGTTCTCGTTGACAATTTTGTAAGACTGTAGAGTCTGCAAATTTATGTGAGTTTGGTCGTGGTATTCTAAGGACAGTATACAGCTCGGCCCAAGCTTAGAAATAACCATAGTTTTGTCCTTCAGTGGCATATGTGACATATGCCACTGAAGGACAACACTCTATGGTGATTTTTTAGAGTTTTGGCACGCGAGAAATAATTCCCACAAAAAAATTCACCGCAATCGTGAGGAAAACTGAGCTGAGTGCCCTCGCGCGACACTCTGCTGAACAAAAGCTCACGGTGTGCAACTAGCATAAAAAAGTCACCACACACGTGAGGAAAACTGAGCAGGGTGCCACGTGTGACACTTTGCTAAACACAAGGCTATATGCACCAATGGCGGCCATAGACTTTGCGCGTGTTTAAGCCGGGGGAGGGGAAGTTATTCCTATATTGGGGTGTTAGGTATGACCTCGTATTTTTAGGGGTTAAAATTGCCAGTCCGTTGTTTTTGAGGGGTTGTTAAAAGAAATCCTGTGTTAAACCAAGAGCCTGGTGTTTTTAGGGTTGAAAAACGCCAAGCTATTGGGACTGCTTGCGGTCCCGTGCTTTAGCAAAAGTGCTTATTGATAAGAAGTTAAGACAAAGAGCCTTTGGCGAACGTTCTCTTACGCGCGCCCGTTTATTTACTACACATCACGTTTAGCGCAACATGAGGGGACTTAGCGCCGACCCGCTAGCTACCCAGGGAAAAATTTCACCTTTCAATTGGCATTTTTTAGGGTATTTTTAAAACAGAGAGGTAATTTTTTTTTTTGTCCCTTGGTATTTTTTAGGGTATTTTTGGGATTTTTCTGACTTTCATCCCTACTCGTTTAACCCCGCGATGAGATCAATTTTAATATCGTCAATTGACTACAGCGGGTCGTCTGTATAATAATGACTGAGGGCAGTCTCAGTTGAACGAAGCTTACGCTCCGGCGAGTAACCTACAGTTACCTTACGCTTAGTTTTGTCCAATTTATGTTTGCTGTTCGATAGTCAACAAATTGCCTATTGGCTAGTCGCTCAGATACCCCTTTGAAAGGATAGACAATAACGAAATTGAACGGTTTTTACACGGATCCACAGAACTACTTGACTTTTGAGTATTGCCGAGGAACTCATTTGAGTAAACAAAGGTAAACGGTTCCAAGATAGACAACAGATTTACTTTTTGCTTTATAAAAGCTGTAAAAAAGATTTATCGGAAAACGAAAGCAAATACAAAATCGACTCCCCGCCGGGTGGAAAAAAAGTGTTTTTCGTCCTTTTCAATGAATCCTGAGATTTTTAGTTCTTGTATCTGTAACGACACAAAACGCTTAAGTTCGTATTTTAGATCTTTATTAGATATGGATTACACTGATAGCTCAGTGAGACACAGAAGGAGCAAATACGCTTCGTTGTTGCCTGCAAACAAGCGTTAAGATTATTGACTCATACAGAAAGGAGAGTCTGGAACATTCTAGAAGGTTCCATAGATTTTCGTGTCCCACTTGTGTAGTTCTCCGGAAGTCTTATGGTTTGATCTGGTTGATGAGATTATTTGTTTGGGTATGAACCTTGAGGCATGTGACTTTGTTGATTCCTTTAACACCTGTCAACAATGTTGTCCTAAGAACATTGTATTAGTCAGGCCTATTAAAGTTATAACTTTTACAAGCCTGGACAAGTGACACATCAAAGATCAGTACAGTAGTTGAGCAGTCGAGCTCTGACGCTTAGTCATGTAACATCTCTGAAGAAGCTAGAGCGTCGCAGTGCAAAATAAAGGTTCGATCCCTGGTATCTCTGCCAATGCGAGTGATTCCTCATACGGGGTAAAAGCCCGGGGGAGGGGGGTACTCCCTATATTGGAGTAGTAGGTACGACCGTCGTATTTTTTAGGGCTTAAAAACGCCAAGCTGTTGGCAGTCCCGTGTTTTAGTAAATGTACGTGCGTACTGATAAGAAGTTAAGACAAAAGTCCTTTGGCAAACGTTCTTTACGCACGCGCCTTTATTCGCCGCATGCATATCACGTTCAGCACTTAGCGCCGACCTGCTAGCTACCCAGGGAAAAATTTCAGCTTTCAACTGGTATTTTTTAGAGTAATTTTAAAACCGAGAGGTATTTTTTGGGGTGGAAATTTTTATTCCTTAGTATTTTTTAGGGACTTTTCCGACGGTCATCGCTAACCTTTTGACCCCGGAGTAAGTTACCCCAGGGGATAAAAGTTCAATTTTTGTCCACAATAACCCCGTTACCTACCACAGAATCGTTGAGAACTCTAGTAACTAAATTGGGGTCAGTTCAGTTCTAAAAGTTTAATTCAATCGAACCAGGCTCCCGCTTCAAAAAGGCCTGGTTACTAAACCAAAATGGCGACTGACGAAAACTGAACCACGTTGAAATTGTCATGTTTTGAAGGGTTTTAAAATGATTTTAAGAGGTCAGAAAGCTGCTGAAACTTATTAGGTTTTCATATAAAATAAAAAAGGTATTATCTTTTTTCCGAACGACTGATTTTTCATGAGTTTCACGGACAACATTTCTGTCGCCCGTTTTCTTCCAAAATACCCGGGAACTGAAAATATCGAAAACAGTCCTTCGACTGAGTTGCAAGGTCAGGCTGTTAGCCAACCCGGGTCGAGTGAACAGAAGACAACCCGGGTTGGCGACCTGACCCGGGTTGACAATCAACCCGGGTCAGGCTGATAAGATTTGCTGGGAAAATTCAGTAAACCATTCGGCTCAGAGGCCGAATAAGTGCTTTAAGGAAAAATATCTTGCAAACTATGCTAGACTTTAAGATTGCTCTGTCAACAATCATGAAGCCTTATGTCGCCCCGGCCCTCAGATCCCCTGGGGCCCAGGGGAGGGGGTACTTCCTTAAATGGGCTATATGGGTATATGCGGCCCCGAAGGATATGATTTTTCAGCCGCTTTGGTCATAAATAGGGTATCGATTTTAGCCATTTTGGTAATAAATAGGGTATCGATTTTTGCACTCTAGTTTCGAATTGGTTGTTTTAGAAGAAGCCACTTCTTCACCATGCTCCCTCTTTTCATCCACACTTTGTCTTCCTCTCCCTTGTTTAAAACCTGCTACGCAGGCAAAATCCCTTCACAAATATTACATTTATATCATTTCATGACAACTGTGTACGTGCCGTAACGGCTTGTCACGCGCTCCGGCCACGCGCTTAATTCCAGGAGTTAACCAGACACTCAGAAATCCACTAAAATTAATAATCTGAGGAAGTTTAGTGAAATTTTACCATTGTGTTACAGTAAAATCAATATAAAAATAGTTATTTTAAAAAAAAATAATGGTTAACACTTATGTCGTTTCAGATATATTTATAACAATCGAATCACCGTTCCTACAAGCGGGTTTATTCTTAAAAGTTATGACAACTTGGCCAGATCGATCGTGGGATCTTATTAGGTTTAAAATTGACCGCCGGGGGTTACGTTACTTTACACCAGATACCGAGAGCTTTGATTTCAATGGTTAGTTTCAGGGTCAGGTCATAAATAGGGTATCAAATTTTTGGTTAGGTCGTAAATAGGGTAGGGAAAAATGCAGAGTGTAAGGGTTTTGGGAATCGGGCCGCACACCCCCACCTAATCCCC
>JAOBRD021131791.1:3713-27613 GCA_027575215.2 Hydrozoanthus sils | reverse complement strand
ATTGGCTAGGGGGGGGTCGACGAACCTTTAAGGGTCAAAAATGAGACCCTCGCGTATACCTTTTAGGGTCTCCGGCTGACTCCGTACTTTTTAGGTTCAGATTTTTTGTTTTGAAAAATATAAATGGTCATACAAGTACTTAAGGTTCGGAAGCATATTTTGGGAATGTTATTCATTAACTACAACGATCCATTGATATAGCAAGCATTGTTTCTTTAAAACTAGCCACTCTGTTAATTTATACGTGTACCTTTTAGGGTCATTTTCAGATCCCTCCGTCGAGCACCCCTACCAGGAAGTCCCCCTCCCGGGGGGGGATACCCATTATCACGAATAAGCTAAACTTTGCCTTCACAAGGAGAAAATAAACGTTTTGTACTTTTTTAACGGACCGTTCTTTAGTTGTTATTTATAGCAACCTTGGTGTAGCACGAGGATTTTTCGATCTTTATTTACCTTTAAAAAATACACTTAGACCTTTTTCTGTTCACAAAGCTTAAAGTCCCTATCAAGCTTATTTTTTTAAGTTCCAGATGAAAAGTAGAACCCTTTAATAATAGTAATTTACGAAAATAAAACCTTTTCTCGCCGTTCCGGTTACATTTTTTAGACTTGAAGTGTGCAATGATGACGTAACACGAGACATATGACTTAGCAGGAGGCATGAAGCAGAGACAATCTTTTTTATCTCAAAAAATTCAATTCTGACTACATAGTCACATTGTTATAACTTTAATCAATTAATTATTCCCTTGAAATTGTTTAAAATAAAAATTTTGTGACTTTAAATGAAATTTTTTAGACAAAAACCACATAACTCACTGCAGCTACGTCACAGGTTACCAGTCCCCGGCCTGCTCGGTAAAAATTTACATTCCAATCTTTTTTTGATTAAAAAGCATAGTTAAACGTGGAAATTTTCTTTGGTCATTCGAATTTTGAGTTCACAGATGACAACAGTTTTGATCCAAAAAGTAAAAAATTAAGCTTGATAGGGACTTTAAGTCGGACCAAAGGGAAAGCAGAATATAGCCATACGTGATTGAAAAGAGCAAGCAAGAAGTGCGTTTTTTGCAAGCTGTCGTGATCCATGTTGTCGCCTTAATTCTATAAAATATCTTTTATATAAAGCACAATGAAGAATGAGGAGCGCTAAAACCTAAAGGTGATGAAGGAGGAAGGTGGAGGTGAGAGAAGGGGCGAGATTCCAGGATTCCAGGATTCCAGACTCATCGACCTTGCCCAGGTGTGTGTGAAGGGCAAGTAGCCAGACAAACATTTGTAATAGTGTTTACAGATGTTTGTCGGGCTACTTGGCCTTCAAACACATGTACACCTGTTGCTTCATTCTGTTTTTTTTGGTAAAACAACAAGACCCTCCACATATTGGTGAGAAGCTTTTGGCAACTTTTGACAACCCTGCGCGGAACCATTTTTTTGTTTTTGTGTTATGTCATAGCATGGAAACTTGAAGCAGGGAACTTTCGCACCAGTGATTGTTGGTCACGTCTCTCAGGTGAAATTTCCAGATTGTTTCAATATTTTTATGATAGGAAGGGGAGAGCTGAAGGCTAGAGTGGTAGACTGCTCTTTTTATAGATCGCCAATGCCACAAGGTGGCTTAGAATTTAATCTGGAATCGACCGCCTTCACCATCGGTACCTTTTGCGCCTTCGTGAACTGATCGCGGAAAACTACGAACAAACGCCGAACACCCCAAGAGTACAGGAACAGTTTGACTCAAAAGATAACACATTTTAACCCAGAGGAAGAATTTTCATTAAGTTAGTAGTTGAACTTAAGCATATTAGTAGTATAAGAATGGGGATTCTGGAACATGGGGGATCGAAGAATCAATGATGTCAATGCACACATATTGAGAAAATTCAGGCATCTATACTAATGAGGAAATTCGGGAATCCATTATACTAATGAGGAAATTTAGGCATCCATACTAATGAGGAAATTCGATATCCATACCAATGAGGAAAGCCAGGTATCCATACTAATAAGGAAATCCGACATCCATACTAATGAGAAAATTCAGAAATGTGTCAATCATAAGAGTAAAACCCTCCTCTTTTTTGGTTATCTATAAAACTAGGAGTCAGAATCAGTCTCAGTCATATACCAATTCCAATATAGCTTTACCTCTAAGTTTAAAATGCTAGAAGCTACGTACGTAAACATTTATTGTGTACAAACATGCAAGAAATTAAATGAGATTATCGCTGGTTCCCAGGTGTTTATCTCAGCAGGCCAACCATACCACTTCACGAAAAATTCTGTTTTTACGGCCCTCACTCTTTTTGCGACCAGCCATTCGACAATAAAACTATCTGGTAGAACGTTTGGAGTCTTTACTCGCTCCAAGGGCAAGACAGGGTACTTGGCGTAAAAACCGGGCTCGTGAAATCGCTTTCTTGTTTCCATCGTTGTAAGGCGAAATGTTTTTATGTTTCTTGACTGAATACAACTGACCTTATACTGTCGGATCGAAATCTGCCAATGAATAATCGCACATAAGGTTCACATAAACCAATGAGCTGTAAAAAGAATGATGCATATTGAATAAGTTATCATTTTAGTGACCGATGCGACAGGCATCAAACCGCAGCTGAATTAGTGATTAACTTGAATTAACTTTGAGTATCGGTATATCAAAGTTTTATAAGCAGTTGTGTATATCTGACTGTATAGTTTTCTGCCTTCCAAAACCACCAAACAAACACAAAAAGTACGAACAGAAATGCTTACAAGCGCCACAATAACTGACACAACCTGACTTAAAAAACTGATTAATGTTTAGTTTGTGTCGCTGGCAGTAGCTCCATAGCGTAAAGTTGATGCAGAAGGCTTGGTAATGTTACCGAACGCATTCGAATAACATTCGAAATCGTGAGCCATATTGCTGAAATGATATTTTACTGATAGGTCATAAAAACAGAGACTTTAAATCATGAAAAAAGTGTTGTTCAATTCGACATGTGTATCAAGGTATATTGAATTATCAGGCCCGTCGGGCTGCGAGCGCATAGCATAGAAGCGCAGTTAGTGTTAAATTCAAAATTATTCTAACATAAAACTACGAATGACGAGAAATTTTTGGGTAGGGGGGGCTACAGCATCCCCGCTTCCGACGGCCCTGTTTATTACGAGTTAAACCACTTCTTTACGGCAAAAGGCTGTATAATGCATCAACCTTCACTATGAAATTACTGGGGAATGTTAATAAGGTTGATCAGCAGGTACTCGCGAATTCGTACGGAAGAAAATAATAGACGGTGGCTACGAGTCTTTTTAAAGGAAAATAAGAAAGACGTACAAATTCAATACATACATTTTCGATGCCGCAAAACGTTTTTTAAAATATGTTTCTGTGACACGCGTCATGAGTTTTGTTGTTCCGGCCGCACATATACTTAATGCCGCAAAAAGTTTTCTAAAATGAGATGTTTATGTGACACGTGCCCCCTTAAATGTTGTTAAATTGTTACTGGAAGGAGTTATTTGGAGCGAAGCGAAATGAAAGAAACGTCATTACTGATTGTGTTTTTCAAGAGCGCTTTGTTATATGTGCATTTTCGCACTCAGTACGTCAGAATATGTATTCGATGCCACAAAAAGTTTTCTGAAACGAAATGTTTATGTGACGCGCTTCATGTGTTTTCGTAAAAAACGAGTTTGCTTCTTGTTTGCTTTTTAACCACACTGCTGAGTCAGAAAATGCAACGCAAAATGTTTTCTGAAAGTTCTGGCATGTTAATAGGCGACAAACGTTCAGTTGTTTAAAGTTTATTCGAAGCCAGTTGTTGCCGATAAACGCGCAATTAACTGTTCTTTTAATAGTTTGTTATGTTCATTGTCGCACAGAAAAAAATCCGATGCACCAAGTTGACCAAGTTCACTGAACATGAGACGGCCGCACAGTTGTTTACAAAAATAGGCTGCGTCTAATCGCTTAACGGCCGCCACTTCAAATTACTAAATGTCTAGCAGTCGAACATTATCCAATAGTTCTATAAATCTATGTTGTTTATCAATTGAAAAGTCCCTTATATTTATTTACCTATTTTTCAAAGAGCTTCTATAGAGTTTTACTCGGCATTGAGCAGCTCAAGATTGACACTTATCAACTTCAACAAACATGTGTCTCCATGGCCGGCCGAATTACTAAAGGCTAGAAGTCGAACTAGTATTTTTCAAATAATTCTATACTTCATCAGAAGTTATCATTTCAAATCATTGAACAGTTTTCCGCGACTTTTCAAGGCGTCGTTCAACAAGCCATCACTTAAAGGCGGAGAAAGCTCGAAGTTAGTCATGCTATAAAAAAGGACGTCGAGAAAAATTTTCACCTCGTGAACAATACTTTCACTAATTACTTTCAGCGGCTGTCCATCAAACCAACACCTCTCTTTTTGATTGAAGTTTGGGGAATAAGGGACCAAAAACTTGAAATATTACCCGCGAAGTCTTCAACCAATAAGCAGTGAGGGTTGCCGAGGGTATGATTAATTATGCATACTCGCGCTGTAGCTGCGACTTGTAAGTGAATGTCCAGAGAATAATAACCATTCTGCCTCATGAACAAGAACAAAAAGGAACCAAAGTCAAGAAGAGACGTCTGAAAAGGTACATTTTATTTTCAATTCAGTTTGATTTTTTTGGCAAGCGTAGTAAACCAGCGATGGGAAAGCCAGTGTATAGTCCTCAGTATTATCAGATAAGTGGGCGTTAACACGAACTTTTACTGAATTTTGCTGAAATTATCGGCTCCCAATGTAGGTTGTTGTGGGTGGTTTTGGGTGGTTGTGGGTAGTTTTGGGTAGTTCCATGTTTTAGTAACTACCGATTACTGTCACGGCCGTCCTCCCGCTCAATTTTGATATTTTTTTCCAAAAAGAGTGTTGGCCCTCCCCTGCGTTTTAATGAATAGACTCCTGAACCCCTCCCCCCCCCATCTTTTGGTGACTAACAAAGATGTAACCCTCCCCTCACTACTACATGATATTTTCCATTCCGTAGAAAATTCGGAATATACTATATTTCGTTGTGAACGCAAGTTTTACTGTTTGAATATAATTTTATATGTATCTCGATTTTGAATGTGTGCGAGCTGAAACACGAAAATGTGAACAATCGATCAGTGTGGGGTATTTACGTTTTTTAGCTGAAGTTTGAGTATGGAAGTGTAAAAAAATATTCTGTAAGAAAAATGGAAAGTAAAATCACAAAAGTCTTCATTAAAAAATTCTGTGAAAAGGTGTGTGGTGTGGCCCCTTGAATAGCTTTACAAAGAACTATGACCCTCCCCTTTTGATGCTCACTTTCACTGATGACCCTCCCCTCTGAGGCCCCAGCCCTCCCCCCCCCAAAAATAAAAACGTACCTTCCCTTAAATTAGATAGGTTGTTCTTATTGAACGCATCCTTATTCTTAATGTAAAATGGAAACCAATCATAGTGAATGTCTTTCTGACTCCTCTGAAAAAGGAATTTGACAAAGATTTTCTTTCTTTTATCTTAAGGGCAGTCATCTTTGAGAGGCAGTTCTAGTTTATCTCCTTTGAAACAAAAGTTGCAACATCCATTAAACTCCAACTTATCAATTCTTACAATGATGAAGACACCACTGGCAATCTATCCAAGCATTACAACATAATGAAGAAAACACAATTTAAACTTACCTGATCAACTTCGACTATTGATCTACGAGATTTACCCTTTAAGGGTAGCTGAGGTGTCAACCCTGCTTCGTAATTGGGTAATTTGAAGTGATCACACCAGTACTGAAGCTCTTCATCAGTTAATAAACCATTGGACTTTTTAGGTGTTTCAGAAGTTGAGAGAAGTGCCTCTATACTACTGCTTTCGGTTTTTCTCTTCTTTTGGCATCTAGAGAGATGAGTATGAATTTAAACAGGTTATAAAAGAATAGGAAAATTATGTAAAGCAGTCTTGCTTTTTTAGTATCAAGTTAATTATTGCCTATGTAAAATACCACAACCTATGGGATGAAGTACAATGTCATAAGGAACAGGGCCTGGCAAGTGGATATCATAAAAACAAGCAACTCAAAAGCAGTTGTAACATCACTTATAAAAATAACTTGTACTAGGGTTTCAATAATACAAACCTCGATGCAATGAATTTGTCTACTGTTATTTCCATCTTGTGAACAATGGGAGCAAGATGTTGAGGAATCATGCGGGGACTGTTGTCATACAGGTCGAATGACTTTGCACTTTGATTGACTGCTTTATGGATGGATTTCTTGCTACTCTGACTACGCTTGTAGATCTAAACAGTTATAAAGGTTCAAGAAACATTCAAAACAGAATGGAGGGAACTTTACCCGCCTATTGATGTCTTTGTCTTTTTAATCTACTTGCATACTGGCATACCTTTTGTCATATTGCTTAAAAAAGCACAGTTAGGTCACAACACAGAATATGGATGAGGAAAAACAAAGGTGACCAAATGTTACACTTAAGATACGTTAAACTCTTGTTAAACTTTAAATCTTAAACGAAAAAATGTTTCCCCAAATAATCAAGTCTTGGAAATTGAAGATGTACAAATTTAACGGTCTAAACTACTGCTTCAAAACCTACATATTTATGTAAAATTGAATTTTAGCAGGATCTAAATGTTCTGAGGTGTCTGTCTTTGATGAATTCTAAATCATTAGGAGTCAGCTAAGACATGGTGTCTAAAGCTGTAAACATATGCAATACCTGTTCTTCCTTTCCTTCAGTGACCAAAATGACAATCCTGCCTTCCCTCTTCCTTCCAGTCCGCCCCATTCTCTGGATGAGCCTGATTGGAGATGCATGAGCATCAAAACACACGATTAGATCAACGTCGCCAATATCCAGTCCTTCTTCTCCTACACAGGTGGACACCAGAGTGTTGTAGCCACCTTTTCGGAAGCGTTGCAGAACCTGTGAACAATTTTTAAAAATACTTTCAAAAGACACAAAAAGACTGTCTGCATATATTCTTATTAGCCCCAGAGACTGCTCAAACCATTTTTTCTAACACATCAATATTACTTGACTATGTTGGGTAGATTGTACAAAAAAGGTTTTAAAACATTAATTTAGTTTTACTGAATACTTCCCCCCCTCCATTGATGATCTTTCACCTTGATAAGCAACCTTCCTGAGATGATGATTTTTCCAAGGAAATAAAGAAACACTCTTGAATGATTCATGACTAATTTATTGAGGTTTAAAATTCTTAATATACAGTACCCATCACACCTAAGAAGTAAAGCCACTGTGTCATGATGTTACACATCTGAATTTAACAACAGCCCCTATTTGAAAGCAAATGCATATCTTCATTGAAGTGTTTCACTATCTTTGATACATTGCAACTATGTTTCAATTACCAATCAAAGAAGCTGTTTGCTTCCATTTGGAAAAGCCCAGCTCAAAGTTGCAAGTTTATCAATTATTATCCTGTCAATTTAATGTGTTTATAGTACTTTTACGAGTTCCTGGCTCTTTTCTATTTCACACCGATTAACAATTTGTTAGTTTGTGTTAATAGCTTTGTTAATGCACATTTACTGAAGATGGTAATCACTTTTTTCTAAAAAAAATGTAAGGTTCCTACCTCTAACTGTTCTCTTTGCTTCAGTCCCCGCATACCTTTCCCTGATGTCTGTTGCCCAATGAAGCTCATGACCTTAACCAGGGGAGTATGCCTGGATAGAATTGAGGTAATTTCATTCACACTGTCGCGATACTGCGAAAAGATCATCACTCTGGTGTTAACTGAACTCTCTTTGCTTGTGCTAGGATCTCTCTTTGCGAACTTCATAAAATGTTCAACCACAATCTCTTCTAATTTTAAGAGCTTTGGATGACTTTTAAATGTGGGGTTAATTCTGTGCATGTTGCGACGTCTGGGTGATATGACTTGGGAAAAGAGTGAGTTTCCATGATCTTGGGCATCTTCAAATGAGCCTTCAATTTGTTCTCTGAGACCATTCATTTGTTCCACAAAATTACAATGTTTCATAATTTCTGCTTTGGCTCTTGCAATCCCTTTGGTGCCATCCATAATCCCTTTGATAAAGTTATAAAAGGATAAAATACCATGCTGTAACAGCAGCTCATAGGCATGATAAAGACTGATGCACATTGCAAAATCTCCAAGTACTGCACCAATCTGACCTCTGGCCTGCAAAGAAAAATTGCAAAAAATCCATGATCAGAACAAAGAGCTTCATTAACATTTGTGCTTTAACTCATATTTGTGCAGCAAAATAGGTTGTATAACAAAACTATAGTGTTGGCCAGATTTTGAAAAAAGAGTTTTAAGTTACAAAAATAAATATGTGTATGTACATACATCAATGATTGTTTTGACTATAACAGACCTTTTAAAAGTCAGATTCTTAAGATACACTGTATGAATAACAATAATAAACTGTATGGTTCAACATTCACAGGCATGTTACTTTGTTAGTCCTGCATAAACTCACATTCCATTTACAAGAATCATTTAATGGCTCAAGTTCATGTATAGTTTAAAGGGTAAAATCATCTAACCAGTAATCAGAGAACCACAAGTTCAAACCCCATGGCAATCTTGATTGGTTTTAAAGTTAAGCCTGTACCTAAAAGATTTCCCCACACGGAAAACACAGAGTCAAGAATTAAAGTACCCTAACAAAGCCTTCTGTTATTTGTCTATTTTTTCTTTTTAAATTAATATTTTTCTCAAACTTTTCCAGCTCTTTACTTCCTTTTGTTTTTCTACTTTGCTCTCTCATTGGGCTACCTTTTTTGCCCTTAATTAAGTACTATATAACCTGCAGTGTATTTATCTCTTACCCACTTCACTTGAGCAGACAAAAGACTATAGTCTATTAAAGTTCTTTCACAGTGTATATGTGTAGATCACTTAAAATACTTACCAAACTGTCCCCTTACAAAGGTGCAGATTACAGAAATTGTAATTATAATCAAAATTACAGTATCTATGTACTTGTGTTCAAACAAATCTGACATGGCACTGATAAAAACTCCTAAGAATTTTTTTGGGTCAGTTGTTGTTCTTAGTTGCAAGTAATAATTTACAAACACTAAATAATATATCATACAACAGGTTGTCCTTCCATCCTCTTCTGAAATTGCTCTCTTGCAGTAAGCAGCATAAACTTGGAAACACGCTGGGGGTCTTTCTGCCACAAAGCCCTGCTACAGAATAATCTGCTGACTACACTTTCCAAAACCTGACTTATACAAAGAAAACATTAATGCTGTTAGATGACCAATTATATTATATTGTATAACGAATTCACGTTATAAGCTGTACATAAAAATATTAATTATCATAATTAATATTATTGTTTGTTACAGCTTTAACCATATAATTAGACTTTTTTCAATATAAACATTTTAAAAAGATAACAAGGCTAGTAATTATGACGAGTGTGGTATAAGAAATACAACTTTCTTTTGTGGTTTTAGTGATACTCTTCTGTTACACAGTTTGTTGAAAAATCAAGGCAGCACACACCTTAAGGTAGGTATTCTTGACTCTAACAATGTCGTCTCCCAAAGGGACAACATATTTGTCAACCTTTCTCTCATGGGTGTATGGCTGAATGTCTGGGGAATCTTCTGATCGAAGCTCGACGTGAGAAATCAACAGGTTGGAGATCACCTGTTGCACAGCCTGCAATATCAAGATGATTATTTTGTCATTTGCTTGACAAGTATGTACCTGTACTTATTCATTTTCTTTTGTTTCGAATACAATGTTTACATATATATATAAGGCATAAGTATTATGGACTTCCAATAAATATCAATGTGTGATAAGAATGTGTCTAAGAACTATTTATCTTGGTTCAAGTGAGAGTTCTGCCATGTACAGTATTAACAGAGAAGGCCACTTATTTCAAGAGTTTTGGGCAAAATGACTATTATCATTGTTGATGATGCCCTTATCCCTGCTCTTCAACCATCGTAATATTTTATAACAATAATGATCATGATATAATAAAAATAATACAAGAAATTGAGGGATATTAAGAATATTTAAAATCATGCCTTTTACTCTTCCCAATATCTAGAACACTAAGCAATAACTATTAATTGGTATAATTATGCTAATCATCCATTCTTTCTATGTAACCTACATAATTATGATAGTTTCTACACATTGCTGATAAGACTTTGCAGGAACCTCTAATTTGTGATATTTTGCAACTCAGTACCAAGGACTTATCTGAGAAAGGGGGTATGAAAGCTTTGTAACCCATGTGATTGATGCGTGTGTTTTTCATGTTATAATACTGGGCCCAGAATACATATTTTTCTGACTTTATGCATTTGAATGTCATATTTTTTTATGCAGTGAAAAAAATATGTCAATCCAGCACTCCTTTTCAGGTCATTGTATGGTGAATTCATTTTGTTGAATACTGATTTGTTGACTGATTATAATTTGCACCTTTGAAAAAAATGCATGGCTATTTAAGACTGTAGTAGTCAAAGTGCAGTGGGTAATTATTCCCATTACTAGAGTATCTCTGCATCCAAACTGGCTCTGTTCATGAGCTAATTAAGTACTTGGACAGTTTCTCTGAGAGGTGATCCAATCTTCCTAAACCTTGCTGACATCAATGCTGATAATTTGGTCTGACAAAGACAGCTGGTGGTTCTCAGGAGATGTGACGAGCTGTGATTACAGATGGTCTTCTTCTGTGTCGAGTTGTTCAAAGGTTGATTGCCGATAGCCCTAGGTTAGCCTATTGGTTGTCATAGTAATTAACCCATTACTATAAGGAACACAATAACTCATTACTATAAGGAACATGACCATGAAACAATCATTGAAACACTGTTCTAACTCATGCATAGCCATCATAATTTTCAATATATACTTCTTGTATTTGAAGGGAAGCTTTATTTCAAAGCTATGGGGTAGTGTTACCAAATTGATGACATTTTAAAATAAAAAGTTAATAAAAAATTAAAGTGCATATGAAGGAAAAAAATTTATTACTCCAGTGGATAGACCTTGCTTAATGAGGAATAGTGGTGAAGCAATTTTGTCAAAATCTTTCCTGGTTCTCGAAATAACAACATTTAAAGTTCTCAACTGATGACGCCATGTATGCTTCCAACAAATTTGCATTTTATCCATAACCTTTGGATGTATTAAAGCCAAACTTGGGCTGCTGCTGTGTCTTGAGGTAGATAGATCATCGATGCAGGTTTGGCTCAATCTTATCCAAGCGTTTTGGAATGGCAGCAGATTTAAGTAAAATGCAAATTTTTCAGAAGCATAAATGACGTCATCAGTTGAGAACTTTAAATGATAATATCTCAAAAACCATAAAAGATTTTGACAAAATTTCTTCACAGCAATTCCTCATTAAGCAAGGTCTATCCACTGCAGTAATATATTTTTTCCCTCATATGCACTTTAAAGAACTGACCTTTAAGTCGTCACCTGGTGTTGCACTTAATGCCAGCACCCTAAAGTTGAGAGTGTATCCAGACACTTCCCTCACAACCTGCAAAAAATTAACAAACATTTACAAATAATTATGTTGCATCACTTCAAACTTCTAAGCCTTACCTACTTCGTTTTTGATAAAATTAATCGACATTTCTAGTGGTGTGAGCCCTAGATATGATTGTATTATACCTGACAGTATGCATGATTTCCAAGAGCCTTGTGTGCCTCATCTATCACAAGCAGCACTACTTGCTCTGCAACACAAGATCCTCGACAGAGGTCATTCTGCATCACTTGTGGGGTAAGGAAGAAGACTCTCCTGCTCTTCCACATTCTCTCACGCTTGGTTGGTGCCAAATTTCCTGTTTGTAAAAATGATTCCCTAATTATGTTCAGAGTTGATCATCTTTTAAGAGGTAACAACTGACACTTATTTCCTGACAATTAAATTTCTAGGCCAATGTGCAAATTCTGCATGCTAATTAGCCCAAAATCGGTCCAATAACTTCCAAGGGTTGCCCAATAACTTCCAAAACAGGACTTGGGGGTGATTTTGCTAATGCGAATGCACAGAGATAATCATTTGTTCTCTTTCACTGACCTGAAACTGATGTTGTGTAATAACCTTGTTTGCTCAGTTCTATCCAAGAAAAGATTTGCCCTTAGTATGTACAGTCAAATATTTTCCCATACAGACTTCACACTCAGTTATTAAGATATTATTCAGGCACACAGCAAGCCAGTTTTTTCTAGTAAGCCTGAATTAACAGCTTGATGAGGTTTTAGCCAATCAAAAAATTTTTGAATAATTTTTTATAAGTCAAAAATGGAGACGTGGGACACCATTATTATACTACAGTTGAGATTGTAACAATTGCCAGAAATGAATCAGACAGGGAGTGTGCATGATAGCGGCATGGACTTGAGTTTTGCACCACTCACCCTTGGCCACCTATGTTGATGTTTGCAATGTGATGTCTTAATTGAAAAATGAAGAAAATAAGTCCAGCGGGATGATCTTGAGGGACCATTTTATCTGTCCTGTATCTTCATTTTCCGAAATGAAAGAAATTGGATAGAGAAAAGTGTAAGGGTTTCAGAAAAACTGTTCAGACTAGGCTTACCTGGCTTACAGGTTTGCTATGTGCATATTATTATTTAGAGATCCAGTGGACTTAAAGTGTTGGCACAGTTCCACCAGCTCCTAACATACCTTAACTTACCCAAAATAGCCATGTTCAAAATCTTAGAAACATCTATACAGTATACCAAATCTTTTCATTCTTATGGTGAAAGTGCAAAGCATGAGGTTCATGACAAATAAAAAAAGTGACATAACATATGGATCAAACAATACAGACAATACAACATCATTGATATTGCTAGGAGATAAAACCAACTAGTTTCTTAATATTTGTAGCCATCTCTAGCATAAGACAGTGATGCACCTCAGATTGAGCGGTCACAGTATTTTGCTACTGAGCCACACATAACTTGCTACTGCAACCCTTGAATATAATTCACCCTGTGTCTATATTTAAGAAGAAAAGGCGCTCTCTTACAATTGAATGGGGATTCGCAATATACTTAGTCTAATCAGTTGATTACTTTTGACATATTAGATTTTTTAACATGATAGTCAATAATTCTTTTGTGTCTTTGAATCAGTTTTATGAGATCTATGCAATATAAACATGATGATATTATTATTATTATTATTATTAATGTAACGCAATACCTACCTGTCATTTCTATGGTGTCTGACTGTGGTATCCCCATGATCTTATAACACGCTTCAATCTGCTGTGCCACTAAGGGCTTAGTTGGTGCCATGAACACAACCTTTCCCTGAGGATACCAACGGTAAAAATTGTACATCAGAACGGCCGCAATGAAAGTCTTTCCCAGCCCAGTTGGTAATGTCACCAATGTGTTTCTCTGTAAAGCTTCTTGTACGATAGAGAACTGATAATCGCGAATTGGGTAATTCGTGGGATAAATCCATACATTCCCTGCCTCCATGTCGAATCCTGGCAGAACTTCTTCTTCCTCTGACGCATTGGCAGTTTGGTTTAATAACTTACCATCTAAGTGATTTGATGTTTGCCTGAGCATGAAACAATTAAAAGCATTTGGTTTTGAAACTTTTCCTTCAATTGGTGTAGTCGCGTGTCGTTGTTCAATCGAGTCCATTTCCAAAGCCGCAGCGAGAAGAAGTGACTCTTCTTCTTCATCTTCAAGTTCTATGACTTCATTATCGAAGCACTGTTTTCTGCTGTTATTTAAAGGCTTGTAGCTGAAATCTGAGCTGCCTTTTATATTTTCATTTGACCGTGAAGTCGAAGGTTGCTCGCCCCAAGTTGCCCAGGACTGAAATAACGTCTTTTGATTTTGGTTGTTTTTTTTCATATTTAGCTCTGTCCTGGGTCACCAACTTAATAAACTGTGTCTATATTTGCCATCCCAATTGTTCCAATTAAAGAAGTGTAAAAATACAACCGAGGAAGTTCTTCTGATACGAACGACTTTATCCGCCATTGTGCTGCCATTCAAAATGGCGCGCTTTGAGCACGTGCTCAAAATCAGCCAATCATGTCGTTCACAACAAATATTCAAGGATCAAGAAATGAACGGAAATGGCGGACTTCCGTCGTTCGTTGGAACTTTACAGTTTGCCATACGTTTTGCATAAAATCATGTAAAGTTTTGAAAAATGAATAAGGCGATGTGACTCTTAAGAAGATAGAGCTAACATTTCAGTTGCGATATGAAGATTTTGTGATACTCGACGCGTTTTCTCGCAGACATCTGGGTCGAGCGAGACAGCTGATTTTGCGATTTGGCTGTCTAATCACCCAGTTCATCGATGCTACCGACTGCCAACGACAGCTGTTTCGTCTACGAAATCGTTGCCTTATTTAAAAAGATTGGTTCCACGTAGGAATAAAGAAAGCTCAAATATGTCGAGAAGACCAAAGTCAACGAGAGCAGAGCAATGTAAGTTGTTCTTTCATGCTCCTTAATTGAACTCATCAAAATATTCCCCGATAACGTACATGTGTTCCAATTCATGTAGGCTAAGTTTCCCTTAATGACCTGTGATTGTGTTCATTAAAAATCTTGCTATTCTAGATAACGTGACAGCACATCAAGCTGACTAGTTCTATATTTCGTTTGAAAACGATAAAGTAAAGAGGTCAATTTGTTTTCTTCTCGATCGGTATAAAAAGAAATTGCTTTTATAGCCCGATTTACACTCACGCATATCTTCCATCTATTCAGGTTTTCTACATGATATACATGTAAAGTCATTTCATTTACCAGGTAATTTAGAATAAGTGCCTGCATTATCAAAAATAATTAACTGGTTAAATTGCAGAATACCTCGTTACTCCAAGCCTTACCTAGGCTTGTAGCCACTGGCGTAGCCGCGTAGCCACTTCATAATGCTGCTTCATTCTACTTTAAGGGACTTGAAATTCCACCGTGTAGCCGCGTAGCCACTTTATAATACTGCTTCGTTCTACTTTAAGACAGGAAATCCAAGACTTGAATTTCCGCCATGTAGCCGTGTTGCCGCGTAGCTCCGCCACTGTTAAACTGCAGAATATCCCGCTACTCCAAGTCTTACCTGTAGCTACTGGCTACGGCTACGCAGTCGTTTTCCACCATAGCCACTTCATAATACTGCTTCGTTCTACTTTAAGACAAGACTTGAATTTCCACCCTGTAGCTGCATAGAGCTCTGCGTAGCTCCACCACTGTTAAATTGCAGAATATCCTGCTACTCCAAGCCTTACCTGTAGCCATTGGCTATGGCTATGCAGTTGTTTTCCACTGTGTAGCTGTGTAGCCACTTCATAGTACTGCTTCGTTCTACTTTAAGAGACTTGAATTTCCATCGCATAGCGTAGCCACTTTATAATACTGCTTTGTTCTACTTTAAGACAGGAAACCCAAGACTTGAATTTCCACCGTGTAGCCGCATAGCTACACAGCCACTTCAAATACTGCTTCATTCTACTTTAAGACGGGTCCCAGGACTTGAATTTCCACCGCGTAGCTACTTCAAAATACTGCTTCGTTCTACTTTAAGACAGGAAACCCATGACTTGAATTTCCACCCTGTAGCGTATTGCCACTTCTTAATACTGATTCGTTCTACTTTAATGCACATATCAATGTAAAGTCCAGGAGGGGGGGTGTGGGCATAAGACGGGCATTTGACACGATTTTTAGGCCCGTGGGCTGGGCATTTGACGTTACTGGCCTTTCCGGGGGGAGGGCAGTTTGATCATCTTGGCAACGATCGATAGCAAGCCTCTGATTATAGCTCATATTATTTTCGTTTATAAAATCAACAGAGAAAAGTACTTTCGTTGGGTTTTTGTACCTCTTTGCCTTTCATATTAAATGCAAGAGGTCATAATACAATACAATACAATACAATAACTTTTATTTAGTACCTTTGTTACAAGTTACAAATGAAAAAGATTAAATTAACAGGTTTAAGGTACTCAGCTGACTGCAATAACCTGAAGTTAGTCTAGTCAGCCAGCTGATTATATAGATTATTTCATTTTTGGTCAAAGAAAGAAGAAAGAAAAACAAAAAAAAAATGTACAGCAAAAACAAAAAAAGAAAAGAAAAAAAATATATATGTATAGCTAATGTATTTACAAGGCACAGAGTTGAAAACATGAAGATACTATTACATCTAGTTATAGTGAAAAAGCATTCAGAGTTCAATTTCTTGCCTTTTTAACCATTGACAATGAAAGTAAGACATTAATCACTAGAGTAGTCAAACTAGTCAGCTTTTCAAACTGCAAAGATAAATTGTATATGTATAGCTTAGGTAATTCAAGACAATAAGATACTGTTTTTAAGTTATGGTAATAGTCATGTATTCTAATGGTTTAGAAGCATTCGAAGTTGATTTCTTGGAATGCGTTTTCAACACAAAAAAAAATAAAACACTAGAGCGTTCAATCTAATCAGCTCGATAAACCGCCAGCAGACTGTCTTTCAGTTTCCTCTTAAAATCTGTTCTTTTAAGATTTTTTAATTGTTCGTCAATTGAGTTCCACACTATTGCGCCCGTGTATCTTATACTGAACTTACCATAGTTAGTTCTAACTTTCGGGACACAAAACGACGATTTTGATGAGAGTCTTGTGTTGTAACTGTGTGATTGACTAACCTTAGTAAAAAACGAATTAAAAAGACTGGTTCGTATGCTCACGGTAATAAGAAAAAGTCATAATACGAACTGCTTTTTTTTGAAGGATAAGTAAAGGATTAATTGTGGTACTGTATGTATTTCCCCATGCGTATGCTCACGGTAATAAGAAAAAGTCATGATACGAACTGCTTTTTTTTGAAGGATAAGTAAAGGATTGATTGTGGTACTGTATGTATTTCCCCATGCTATAAGACCATATGTTAAATAAGGATAGAGTAGTGAGTGGTATAGGTTAGTAAAATTTCAGACGTTACAAAGTGTTGGAGTTTTGACAAAGCCCCAGTGTTTCGATTTAACTTTTTGGTTAAAAATGCAACATATGCTTTCCAGTTTAGATGACAATCAATTATTACTCCAAGATACTTGATATAATTCTCTTCTTTTAAAATTTTATCGTTAAGAACTATTTTGACGCTAAAGTTTAGTTTCTTTTGAGGAGGGTGAAAAATGACAAAATTTGATTTGTCAATATTTAGTGACAGTTTATTTGCCCTCAGCCATTCATGAACATGAGTTAACTGCTCACTCACTATATGTTCGAGGGCTAGGAGACTTTTATGTTCATAGAAGAAATTCGAATCGTCCGCAAAAAGATGAAAATTTAATACACTAGTGGAATTTTGGAAGTCATTTATATAGAGCAGAAATAATAGCGGCCCCAAAACTGATCCTTGCGGAACACCACAAGAAATTCTAGTCATTGTTGATTTTACATTGCCCAGAGCGACAAACTGCTGCCTGTTGTGGAGGTACGATTCAAACCATCGTTTTGTCAACCCTCTGATGCCATAGCTCTCTAGTTTTTGCAAAAGGATTTCATGATTTACTGTGTCGAATGCTTTAGATAAATCAAAGAAAATCCCACACGTGTAATTGCCATCATCAATCGCTTTTTGTATTTTGTTTGTAACAATGTTAATGTTTTGCTTCTTTAAAAAATTTTGATAAAAGCTAAAAATGTTAAAATTACTAAAAACCAAAACTGAAGATGACAACAAGTCAAAAACGCTTTGGTTTTTAGTAATTTTAACATTTTTAGCCTTTATCATATCAAACATGCAAGAGGGTTGATAAATTTATATATTCTGAATATTCAATGGTTGAATTCTTATTGTCGATTGGCCGATACTGCAGGATGTTACACTTAAATTTTTAGCTATCTCCCGCTGCATGCAACCCAACTAGTATACTATTTGACCCAGTCGAACTGCAGTTTGTTTACATTAGAGTTACCTACAGCAGAGTCTATGAGTAGCCTTGATGGTGCATTCATAAGATGCTCTTGAATTTTTTTTGTTCAGTTGCATGGTGAACTGGAAGTTGCAATCAGGTTTTTGTGGAGGAGACTTATGTGTGCTCAATAACAATCGATAATTCCACAAAGATAATATGAGTTCTTGCATTTTCTTTTTCAACCGTGTTAGAAAACATATTAAAAAAATGCTAGCGTATTTTTTATAACACCCAAGTTTCATTTTCAGAACCTTTTGTAACTGCCTTGTTTCCCGGGCTGGGGGAGGGGAGATTTGATGTATTTTGTGTTCCTGAGGTGGGGACCTTGAACTTAATTTGACGATTTTTTGACACCCAACCCATGGGCGTTTTACAAAAATTTCGGGTTACAGACACAAATCCCCACCCTTGCTTGCTCCCCCCTCCCGGGCTTTATATTGATAGGTGCATAAGACAGGAAACCCAAGACTTGAATTTCCAACATGTAGCCACTACAAAATACTGCTTCATTCTACTTTAAGACAGGAAACCCAAGACTTGAATTTCCACCATGTAGAAAACAACATCAACAACAACAATCCTTTATTTGTGCCTTTGGGTTCTATTTTAAACTTACATTTGTGTATATATACAATATATGACTAAAATAAAAACTTAAAATGTGAATCATAGTAGCAGCATAGTCACTTCATAAAACTGCTTCATTCTACTTTAAGACAGGAAACCCAAGACTTGAATTTTGACCATGTAGCCGCGTAGCCAATTCAAAATACTGCTTCATTCTACTTTACGACAGGAAACCCAAGACTTGAATTTCTACCGTGTAGCTGTGTAGCCACGTAGCCACTTCATTAAATACCACCTGGTTCTACTTTAAGACAGGAAACCCAAGGCTTGAATTTCAACCGCGTAGCCACTTCAAAATACTGCTTTGTTCTACTTTAAGACAGGAAACCCAAGACTTGAATTTCAACCGCGTAGCCACTTCAAAATACTGCTTCGTTCTACTTTAAGACAGGAAACCCATGACTTGAATTTCCACCGTGCAGTCACATAGCCACTTCATAATACTGATTCATTCTAGTTTAAAACAGGAAATCCAAGACTTGAATTTCCACCACGTAGCCGCGTAGCCACTTTATAATACTGCTTCATTCTACTTTAAGACAGGAAACCCAAGACTTGAATTTCCACCACATAGCCATGTAGCCACTTCATAATACTGCTTCATTCTACTTTGAGACAGCAAATCTGAGACTTGAATTTTTCACCATGTAGCCATAGCCAAGGTCAATAAAAAGGTCTGTTTGTGGTGTGGGGTATTCTGCAGTTGCTCCTTCAATTAATATGTCATTCTTCATGACAAAAATTGAAATGACTGATAACACTTAAAAATACTAATTATCTTTTGAATGCTTTAAATTTAAGTGTACGACAGTTACACTGGTTGCTCAAAAAGTGAGGTTTATTTCCAATATTTTGGATTATTGAGAAACTTATGGATGCAGAATAAATTGATTACTTTGGACACACAGTATGTACAATGTTTGAATAAAGAATTAAGCTTTTGACGTCTGTAGCTTCAGTCCTGTTCACAATGACTGCAGTCACATTGGTAACCGGTGATTTCGCCCAGGTGCAATTTTGCCAGGTCCGCTCAGGTGATCTCAGGTTTTACGGTGATTTTGCCCAGGTACTTCATTCATGAAACATTCATAAAAGTTTTTATTTGTGACTTATTTGTGAAAGCCTCCTTCATTTCTGTAGAACAGAAATGTAAATCAAGAGACATCAAACTTGGTTATCCTTATTGAAATAAGCTTGTACTAGTGTTTTGTTGTTTTAATATGTCCTTTGCTTGACATTTCAAAAATTATTTCTTAACTTGAAGTCTATCCATTTGTCTTTCTTTGAGCTCATTACTGAACCTCCGCCAAATCTTCCACTTGAAAAGGGCATTTTATCCAATTTTTTTTCTTTCCACTTTTAAATGACTGTTCATATGTTTTCTTTTTCTTTTTGTATCGAAAACTAGTTCAGATTGAAAAACCTTAAGGCTCAGTGTCCTTCATTCACTTTGCTTCTGCAGACAATCTACACTCTTATGGTGTCCTGTTGGTTCTGTTTCTGTTGCCTTTTTAAAGAATCTTTAAAAGTAGCCAGTAATCTATAAGCTCAAACTGGAAAACAAAACTTTGCATATGTGGTAAGTTTATCTTACTCAAATGAATGACTGAAGTACCTGGGCAAGTTCACCATAAAACCTGGGTGAGTTTATTGAGCGGACCTGGGCGAAATCACCAGTAGCCGTCACATTGTTGTGGGATTTTAGCCTTTGAAATGCATGACTGCAGAAGGTGGTCCCAGGTGTGGTTTACTTGGGCTCTTCCTTGGTCTCGATTCAAGTTATTAATTCTGATGTAAACTGCTTCTTTCACTGGATGTCTGTTCCATTCCTGGTCTCTATCAAGTACTTGGACTGTGTCCATTGAGGTGTTATGGTCTGGACAGTTCTTGTTGATGTGGGTGGCCACTTCAAACTTCCCAACTGAACTGGGTTATAGGGCTCAGCCATTCTCTTCTTCAGGGATTGTTCAGTTTGCCTTTGTGGGTTGTATCACTGTCAATCCCCAGTGCAGCTGATGTGGTAGATAGAACCAACAATATCTCCCTTCTTAATACAATCTTTGGGGGTGCACAGTACATATGTAATTGTCATAGAGAGGTAATTGGTCATCACCAGTATATAGATGAATCTTCAAATTACTGTCAGACACAGAGTTTTGTTGAAACCCTGTCTGAATGTCAGAGACCAAGACTCTTGGATAAATTTAATATTAATAAATTAAAGTAGCAATAAGATTCTGGTTTCCTCAGTAAAAATATTTACAGTATAAGAAATTTCATTTCAAATGGTGCTTAGAATGGAATGGTTATCAATAAAAACTAACAGCCTGCTTGATGTGGTACATGACTTGGAATATTGACTGTGCAGTAATAAACTATAATCTCCGACCCGCTGCCTCAGATCTCCTCAATTTTTCTGTTTTAGAAAAAAGTGAATTGGATTGAGAAAACACCCACCTGTGACCTTGTTATGGAAAAAAATTATGTTAACTAATTTGATTTACTTGGCCATATAATAAAAATAGAACTAGTTATGCTTATGTATTATCCAGTATATGTACATAGGTTCGTACAGTTTTAATTGCTTCATAACTTAAATATTTCAGGACTTTAGATACACCATCCTCTTTAAGTTTTTCTATTATATGACTGAGAAATTTTTTACAATGTGGTTTTAGGTCCATCAGATACTGTAGAGATCATTATAGTAAAAAAGCTGATTTTCCTGTAAAAGCTGCACAATAAATTTCTATCTTCTTAACTTTATTGCTCAGATCATACTGTAACTATGGTTCCAGTTCTCATGTTCCCTAACCACCATAATAAAAGAAAAAAACTTTATTTTCTAATTTGCTGTATGGACATGCACTAGGTTAATAAGATGTATATATTTACCATGCCATTTAAGGGTTCTACACAGAGTTTGTTCAACCATTCATCTTGCCTGGCCTATACTGTACCTATGAGATTTATAGATCGTGACCTAGGAGATATGATATTGAACTATGAGATAGTTATGGTACCCACCTGTGACACCGGACAATATTTTCAAGAGATTATGCATTGGTACTTAAGCAAGATTGCTACTTTTTGTATTTTATGTCATTTTTTGCACATACAATCAGCTTAGTTCTTGTTTTTCTTTTCCCCTGCCAATATTTAGCAGGTCAGATATTTAAATTATTACTAAATTTGTTATTGAAATGGAACTGCATATGTCTTGAGGCCAATGATTAAGATGGTAAAGATTTAAAAAAGTTAACATTTAAGTAACTTAGACTTGAACTAAAGACCACATGATAATTTTGGTAGATGAAATTAATTTCATCACTCACATCCAAATTAAGCAGTATGGAAAGGATTATATTGACACTGTAGTTTTAGTATAAACACTACATATTCATTTGTATTTTTTTGCTATAGTTAGTGCCAAGGTTCATGGCTTGAAGGAAATATTCAAGAGATTGGACAGGAAATTGATGCCATTGCCTACTGGTAATGATGTGGCAAATGTGTTAAAGTATTTTGAAGAAACATTAATGGGGTAAGTTGTTTTAAGTTTATAATAATTGTTTCTTGTGTTTGTTAACCATATGAGAAAAAGAACAAATATTGTGATTGCTATAAGAATGTTATTACTAATTACTATGAATGATAAAATGTTGATGTAATTATTACTGACATGTACTATTTTTTATATTTTATGTTCGAGGAAAAGGGCAACATTTTTTAAATGTCAATGGGTCAAGAGCATTGCCCATGGATGTTAAGGAGAAATCCTCAAAAATGTATGGAAAATGATAACAAGGACTCAGTGAAGAAACACTTTCAGTATTTAAACTAGATCGAATAACTTTGGTATAAATAGTAATCCAGGTGTGTTACACATGACTGTTTTGTAACCAGATAAATGTTGTCCTTTTCCTCAAATGTTTTACAAATCTGTTTCTTCTATGCTATTCTAATATTATTATGTCTAAATGAAGTTTTTAATTTTATAAGATAATTATTATCAACAAAGCCCACAGTTGCTGGTACAAGCTGTTTTGATGTAACCATTGCTGATGTCTTATTCTTTAGTTTTTGGCTGCTTCAGTTTTAGGCGCTGTCCTACTGTGAAATTGATTTTATTTGGTAGTATTTATTTTCTGTTAGGCAATCCTCTTAATTAACCCCTACTCTAATATAAAGTCAAGTGTAAATTAAGAGTTGGGGTTCAAGAGCATTGCCCGTGGATTATAAGGAGAAATTGACAAGAACATGGAAGTAATGATATTAATTTAATAAGGATTCAGTGAAGAAACACTTTCAGTATTTAATCAAATGTCAAATAAATAATAATTTCAAACATAACTTTGAAACTGACAGCCTTGTTAAGGAAATGCGACCAAAACTTTCGGAGGATGGCAAGACTTTTGAGAATGCATGCTACCCAAGTATGGACTACACTGGTCTTTATGCTGCACTTACTAGAATGATTCAGGTTGTGCCAAATGTGGACCTTGGGGTTGAAGGTGAGACAGATGGATGAACAAGGTTTTGTATTTGGAAGTTTGAAAAGCAATTTTTAGAGAGGGGCTGGTTATGAGGGGAAGGGTGATTATTAGGGAGGGAGTGATTATTAGGGAGGGGTGCTATTTAGGGAGGGAGTGCTTATTATGGAGGGTGTGATTTTTAGGGAGGGGTTGATTATTAGGAAGGGGGTGATTGTTCAGGAGGGGGTTATTATTAGAGAGGGAGTGATTATTACATCGTGGGAGGGGGTGAGTATTAGAAAGGGAGTGCTTTTTAGGGAGGGGTGCTTATTAGGTAGGGGGTGCCTACAAGGGAGAAAATTGTTTTAAGGAGGGTGTAATGTACCTGCCATAGGTTCTTGAATTTCTGGACCATTGTTCTAGATAATTTCTCTCTTTTAAGTATATTATCAAACAATGTAACTCTCAAAGGAGTATCAGTTTAGTAGTTTTAATTTCATGCGCTCTATAGAATCACTTTTTATACAATTTACTCATGAATACATAAAGGGGGGCTTATGAGGGTGGGGGCTTATTAGGGAGTGGTTAGTAGGAAGGAGTGCTTATAATAGAGGTGATTTTTAGGATGAGGGTGATAAGGGAAGAGTTAAATTTTTAAAGAGGAAGTGCTCAACAGGGAGAAGGTAATTGTTAGGGAGGGAGTGGCTGATAAGGGATAGGAAGGCCGGGTTCTTATAGGTGAGGGAGTGGCTGATAAGGGATAGGAAGGCCGGGTTCTTATAGGTGAGGGAGTGGCTGATAAGGGATAGGAAGGCCGGGTTCTTATAG
>JAOBRD021131682.1:0-10953 GCA_027575215.2 Hydrozoanthus sils | reverse complement strand
AGTCGATTCCCTTGTAATTTGATAAATTGTGCTGGTACTCCGCAGTTAAGGGCAAACATAGCACCCCCCCCCCCCCATCTAAACAAATGGCCTGAATAAAGACTATGGTCTAAGCGGCTTGCAGCAAGGGCCTGGTTCAGCTTATTAGAAAAATAAAAATTATAGTAATAATAACAATAATAAGGCGGATGTTCACGTTACAGCTCTAGCAGTTCTGATCTTGTTAATAACTTCTACTGTACACCTCATGCAATTATATCTGAACATATCGGGCTTACTGGTATTTCCGGTCACATATTTTATCTCCTACAGTACCTAATCGTGATAAACAGGGTCTATCACCAACATTTAAGTTTACAAGGAAAATTTGTTTTTTACATTTCTATTGATTTAACTTATAATATTATATAGTAAGAATAATAAGTATAATTCTACAACTACAAGTACTGAAACATAAATTAATATCTTCTTTCATTCCTACTAAACTACACTTAGTCTTAGACTATTACAGTCCATTGTGGGATCCTTGTGTCACACGATAGTAGTCTAGCTATCTCGTGAGTGGAAGGGCGATGAATGATTTTAGTGCCTGCAGTGTCACAATATCAATATATATGTCATCAGCGATAGTACTCGCAGCATTTTTACTTTTGATAAAAACTACTAGTTTATTTTATGAACATATATATGACTAGCCAAAAATTATGTTTTGTATAATTATTATTCCTACTTAATATTTTCTTTCATAAACACAACTTGCCAGTTAGCTATATAGTTTTGTGCAACAAAAGGTTATATCATAAATTAAACTTATAATTATGTATACATGAGGTCATTCACAGGGTTCTTGGCTGATCGTAAAACACTGGCATTTTGAACAAATAAAACAATATATTGCAACAGTTAAAGCATAGAACTGTCACAACAACTAAAAGATAACTGGTGTATTATAAGCAAATCTCATTATACTTACGGTCGTCAGATATTTGTATGTACTGACAATCTGTATTTGGAGTGTTCACTATTTTGTATGTACATTGGTATACAGCACCAAATTTTCCAAGAACGCCATAAATTGGTGAGCTAACACTGTCCACAGGAGCACCAACTAAAAGCCTGTACGTGTAGAAGGCATAAGATACATGAATGTTTTTTAAATATTATCTAGCTATATAGTTAACAATTATTGATAAACACCATTCTAATAGTATTCAACATTGGTTTGTTTGTTTAGCAAGAGGTACCAGGTTAAATGAAACTTTAAAAATGAAAAAATTATCATCTTGCTGACTTGATTATTTGAAGTAGGCATTGGTTGAATCATTTGAAATAGGTCCAACTGATCATGAGATGAGTAAACTTTGGTGATCAGTACTTACATATGCCAAGAACGTCACTTGGAGTTGAAATCTGAACTTCATCTTTAGATTTCATTGTTGCAGCTTTTAAATTATTTAAATCATATTCTCATGTTCTAGCTGCTCTTAGCTATAGTAGTTTGAATGCACAGAAAGCAAACAAAATGCCATATTTATTTGTTAAAGACTTAGAAGTTATACACTGGAAGTATATTTGACTATGCATTAGCTAGGGGCACATTGGGACCCCTGCTTAATTTGAATATTTACATGTGCATGTAGATACACTGGATTGTTGAAATTCAGTTAGCAATCGAAGCAGTATATAAAAATATAGCAGTGTATAGTTAACAATTATTCTCAGAAGTCAAGGTGAATAGTGGTAGAATATTCACCAAGATGCTTTGCATCTCGGTGAATATTCTGAAAGCCCAATGCGTGTAAATTAATTAATGCAAAAGAGTCAAATGACTTACAGTTCACACAAAGAATCTCAGCTTAAAGGAAGTTTTTAAAGAGTTCCTTGCCAAACAACATGGGAAAGGTGAATGGCAATTGCTTGTTTGGTTTAACCCTATACAACCCTGGGGGGTGGAATCCTCCCCCCAGGTATATTTTTTGAATAACTTTGGAATGCATAGCAGTACGATGCTGAAATTTTATGACTTTTCCTAAAATTGTATTGGAAATCTTTTGATATATGTTTCATTGTGTTCCACCTAATATTGTTGCCATGGCAACCACAAAATCAAAGACTGCTTTTTGCATCTTCAAAATCATTCTTTTACATGCTTATAGGTACAACACAATAACAATTTTGGAAGTGTATACTAATCAAAACTTAGCAGTCCAAGGTTTGCAAGTCTGCAAGATTTGTAGCAAACATGCCAATCAACTTTCAAAACAATGTATTATGGGTATTTTTTATTTTTTTTCAAAATTTTTATTTTTTTACTATTCATTTCAACCTGCATGCAAAGTTTTGTTTATAAATAATATACTAGTTAAAATATTTATTCAGATATTAAATTCTGATCCATTTATAGCAGCTTTGTTCAGTGTTATAGCTATATCTACGAAAACATAAAAGAAACATGTTATGTATGACATCATCAACACGTCACAAAGAAATTTTTATGATTATAACATAATTTCCTAATTGAAAGGATGTTGCAATTAAAGTTAGCAAAACACATTTTTTCATGCTGTTAATAAATATCTGCACTCTGTACTAAATGTAACAAAAAATGTGAGTCCAAACATCTTCAATGACATCATTATGTCATTAGTAATTTATCTCACCTAACTCCAAAAATAGGTAATTCTTGTGGTGATTACCATTTGTGCAAAAAATCATCATTCTATGATGAATAGTAAGAAAGTTATGGAGGGGGGCAGCACTCCCCCCCCCCCTCCCGGGGCTATGACACCCCCAAAAAAGCCCAGGCTAGATAGGGTTAAGGCTTGAGGTTTGAAGGGTTAACTGTACTAACACGTAAAGTTTACAATTCAGGCTGCAATTGCCATCTCTGATTAAGAGCAGGTCTATAAAATGCTTAAATTGTTACAAGTATCATACACAATTTTGTGTTCAGTTGTTGGCTTAAACTTGGTTTTTGCTGAGATAATAGTATTGTTTTCATTTTTAACTACCGCAATTGTTCTGATTTAAGCGCAGCTCCAATTTAAGTGCCAGTCCACTGAATAATTTTGTACTTTACCCCAATTTAATTAAGCGCCATACAAAAAAATAATATTTTTTTTCTTGCACCAAGTCTTTAGAGGAAATTTTTAATCGATTTGCATTTAATAATCTTAATCAAATTATGCTTGTAATTACTTTGGAAATCTCAAATTCTACCTTCCGGATTCTTGTTTTGAAAATGAACAGCTATGCCAGTAAATTGTAAAGGTTGTGAAAACAGCGGTGCCTTTTTGATGCGACAAATGCCCTCAGGCACATCCACAGCCACTCAAGTGGAACAACCACATAGTATATATGTCATAAAATGTTATAAGTTTCAGAGCACGCTCTCATTAAACAATTTGAATTAGCATGTTCTCATTTGTGATTTGAATCGTATTTAGGTACAAAACTTAAAAATACAAGAATTTATGAGTCGATATAGTTCTTGTAATGGGCACTGAGCAGATTTGGAGAAAACAAATAAACCATATCGGAATGTGGCTCTAGTCCCAAAGTACGCTTAAAGGTCATCTTTGATATTTTAAACTTCCGCTTTTTGAGAGAAGAAACCTTGAACTCATTTTTATGGTGTTTAAAAGATTAACAATTAAGTAATATCACATAATTTTTAATGGCAGTATACGTAGCATGTCAGTTTGGATATGGCAAAAATGAAAAAGGTATGATTTTCTTTTCATTCTTGTGTTCTTACTTCATCGGGAAAGTTGGCAAAACAACCTCTTTCACAGTAGTTAAGCAAGTGTCTCTTGAGCCACGCGAATTGCTTCTCGTTCAGTAGCGTGATCTTATTAAAGGTGAAAACATAATTTTTCCTCCAATTATTATTAAGCGCCCCTCTAATATAAGTGCCGGAAGGATAAAATAATTTTTTTCATACCCCAATTTATGAAATTATTTTTTTCTGGCACTTAAATTAGAACAATTACGGTACACCAAATTCATACAGAAAAGAAAAAAAAGTCGAAAAATAGTCCTTTGAGCCGGATTTGAACCAGTGATGATTGCATATGCTAGTTTGATTTTTACAGTCCTCTGCCAACTGAGCTATTAAAATAATAAAGAGCTTATAATGAAACTGAGAAACAATTTTTTTTCGTCTTTTCTTTCACCAAGTTCAAATACATAAAGAATAAAGGTCGAAGAAGTCCTTCATGCCAGATTCAAACCAGCAATGATGATGTTTAGTTCTACATTCCTCCACTATGTGCAATTAATTTTCGAAAGGAAACGTTTGCTTAAATCCAAAAGATGGGCTATTTCCTCATTGGCAAATTAAAGCCCCTTGCTTTCAGAAAACCACCCTCCATCAGAGAGAATTAGGGAAAGATTTGACCATAATTTAATCTTTCATCTCCAATTTTTCTAGTTCAGGTTGTTTACCATGATAATTTTTCAGTGAAAGTGGTGAGCAGCAAAACTGACCTTCATTTAAGCTATATATATATATATATATTGATTGGCTGGCAGCTCTAGACCAATAAACTGCCAGTATTTTCATTTTATAAATAGTAACTTAAGCTGTAGGATACATATATATAAATAGATATAAATATTGATTATGAGCTTTGCTGAAATCACTTTAGGCACTCAATGGATTAAAGATTTAATAAAACATCCACAAAGTTAAAGCTATGTACAAAGTCAAAGATACTAATAACCACATATTATATTAAGGTATTACCCTAATTATCATATTAATATAGAACAACCAAAGTCATACAGTTTTCAAAAATATTCTAGGGATAACTAACAGTTATCATGGCAGTGTTATGTTAGACTTCTTGTTCTTTTTCAGACATTTGTGTATTTTTTTTTATGAAGATATATCAGGCAATACCTCCAATATCGACTGAGTCATTATGCACTACATATACATCAATCTACCTCACAAAAAATATTGCACTAATGAATTAAACTAGTTTTAAATTGTTATCTTGGCAATTTCTCAAAGCTTCATCTGCACTGCTATCACAGTAAAATATTTTCTCATGGAAAATGTATTTTAAGACATAATGCCCAGTCTAGCTTCCCACTGCTGAGAAAAAACTCGCAAAACCGTATCAAAATAAATGGAACCGCCAAACTGAATGCACATAACTGCGAGAAATAGTTTAAACTTATTTTAATGCAACGAACATCGAAATGGTTTGACATTCTTTTTTAAAAAAAACGCAGATAACACATTTCAGAGTTCAAATTATCTCACCATGTAGTAATGTTTTGGCATTAAATCATAATTGGTATTTGGGTGAGAGAATTTAATAACACAGTGGTTTCGGCTCCATGGTTGGCAGTAGCCACAAAATCTACTAATTTCAAAATGTTTGTCAAGCTCTGACTAAACCGGTTTTTATAGAGCTCTTTTTCAACTCTTCACCACGCTAATTCCCTGTTATCGTTTCACAAAAGCATTGAGACAAAACAATGACGGCACATTGTGCTAAGAACAACCCATGTTTGGTTAAACCCTTCGTATTAGCATAAGATAACATAGCTAACAGCTTACCTTTCAATCATAAATTCAACTCAATATTAAAATCCTGTCTTTATATTACAACCTTTTCATACGAGAACTGCACGCACAGCTAAATGGTACAGCAAAACCTAAAATGAATCATTAATGTATATATATAGCAAGTAGACAAATTTCTCCTCCACTACTCGGCACTAGATAAAACAATAAAATGTTTGTAATAAAGTTTGTAATAAAATGTGATTTAACATAGATTCCTCTATATTTACTATGGAATAATAATTATTCATCCAGTTCCCTGAACATGTAGTTTTAAATATGAGCGAACGAACCGCACATATTTCGTTTGTTAACTGTTGATGGTGAAAGAGTTGGAGCGAAAGAGTTCGGTATCACAACTACCAGTTGACACAAATTAATTTCCCAAAGAGAGATAAAAACGACCCCTAGCAGAACCAATTCATCTACAGAATTATCTATTTACTTACGATTTTTTACTACCAGAAGAATGTAGCGTTACAGTGTACCCAAAAAACGCTCGGTCGTTAGTTGCGCCCGGTTTTCTGTAAACGTGAGGTTTTGTATACACATTGAAGGCCCATGATCTCCACACTACAACCAAACACACCAAGACTTTGCTAAGTACGTGAACCACCATGCTTTTCTGCCGATTTCTGTCATTCAACGATGTCTCAGTTCAAAATACCGCAAGTCGAGATTTTTATCAGCGATCACCAACTGCAGAGCCTATCAAATTCCAAATCTCAAAGGGGCAGCGAGCAAAATGAGTTTAGGTCCGGTTTTCACGGTTTCTAAATTTTGAAAACTTGTCGCACTTGTTTGAATACTCAAAAGCCACTTTGACTTTATTTATCTGCTGTCAGATTACTGAGTGCTTTGGCTGAAAATATTTTGGCCTGTTGACCCATCACCTAAAGTCTTCAATGTTCCTGAACTGCGCTGTTTGCTTTATGACCCAATTCTGCCGACCACTGCCAACAATAGTAATTTCAGAAGCAATCTATTACGGATCACGCGCCCAGCTACGCGCAATGAAGCGGAACCACTTCAGTCTTCTACCCGCCTTTTAGTACATGCACCGCCCTCTTTTGTATAACAAACAGTAACTTGTTATGACACCACAGGCATTTTCTCCCGTCTTCCTAGTCGCTTGCCCTCCGGCTCAGATGGCTCTTGAGGGAGAAATGTTCAATGACTTCCCTTCGTTTTCTTACAGCTTTTCTAAAAAAGTAAACGGGGAGAATTTTTAAAAAGTACTTCATGCTTCGACCCTGTTCTGTGAGCAAATCTATGACTATATTCTGATTACCATTGTAAGTATAACGTTTTCATCCGAGTAACATGTTCAGTATATCTAGTTTCATACTTTCCCATATCCTGTAGGGTAACTAATTCAGTCGCTTTTGCTGAAACTAAGCTCTATAGCTTTATATCAAGTACACTGTCCCTCATTCAGTTTTGCCGCGAATGCTCCAATACATTTTAAGTATATGGACGTGGCTATCGGGCACATGGTGAAGCGGCGGAGACAATACATGCGGTAAAAAGAAATACTGGTCAACATAAACAGGGAAATATTTTTGCCAGGTTGAAAAGAGTTCGAAAACAAAAGATGGACTGCAGACTGATTTGCGGTATCAGTTGCCGGTTTTTCCATAGTCGGTAATACCCTCCGACTCACTATATCCGAATTGAAAGTCTGTATTGACTCTGAGTACAATTTTGCCAGAGGGCCGCTGGCAAAACTGAAAAGAAAGAAGTTGTGTTTATTCCATGATCCTAGAATATTATTTAGAATCTTCTTAGCTGGCACGGACACATTATTATCTGCACGGAATCAGGAGCCATTTAGTATATGACGTATTCGGCAGAGAAATTCTTAAAAAGCTGTATATCATGATTAAAAAGAACCTTAATACATCTGATATTTCATACGTAGCTTTGAAAGTTCGACTGCAAAACTTAAGAACGAGTAGGACGATGTTGGAAGAAAACGGCAATTTTCAGCCAAAGGTTTCCGGCATACTCAATAAACTCGTCTTCTCTCATAATCGGATTTAGAGGAAGAAAATGAAGATGAGCAGAAAAACAGTCCATTTATTATTTAGGTGACCACCTCGATAGAAAACTTGAAAGATTTCTAGCGAACGCTTTCAAGGATGGGTTGAAGAAAAAAAAAAGAAACCACGACGAATCGGACATAGCAAAACGGATCAATTCTTGAGGCGCGCGCAGTCGAGGCAGCACTGAACCCACAGTTTGGATGTCCCGACAGCCTTCCGAGCCGAAGAAAATCAACCCCCTTCCCCGCCAAATCTATGGCCTCATCCCCTTTCCAGCCTTCCACCTCCACCCCAGTTATTCTTTATACACAGTATTAGTGACATGTGACAACTTTACTTGTGGCCGTATATTTAACAAATGGGAAATTTGTAAAAACTTAATGTCGACTTAGAATGTTTTATAATGTGTTTATAGCATTTTACAATATTAGTCATTACAGCTCATGCCTGGCAATTGTCATTAATCCAATACATAAATATTTATTGTGCGTGCGTAAGTGAAAGTCACCATATATGAGTCTACGAAGTTATAAATCCATATATGATTGTACGAAGTTATAAGTCCGTAACCGTACGGAGCTTACCAGAGCAGACTCCTGCCTAGCGAGGAAAAACATTTTCTAAGGTCAGGTGCCAGTGTGTACTAACTGAATTTAAAGCAATGCAAAGAATTTTAAGACCTGCTGTAGCAAAAACTTTCTGCTGCGATACTCAGGCGTTTTATCTCGTAGAATTAATATCAATACTTACTCTTTAGCTTTACAGAAGCCGTAAAGTCCCTTTGAATAAAGCCTAGAGGGTCGAGAATTCAGAATTTGAACTCTGACTTGCCAGAACTTGAGCAGGCCGACCGATTTACCCGACCGTCGACGCTTGGAACTCGAGGTTTTTATTGATCTGTATTCACGAACACTGAGTCAGCTCAATGATCCGACCACCTTTCGGCAGCACAATTCCTATACTTTTACTCTTAAAAATTTCCCTTGCATGGGGTAAAATTTGCATCCGCATCGAAGTCTGGTCATAAATTTGCATTCGTTGCATTCGCGGTGAAAATCTTATAAATTTGCACAAGCCCTTTAAAAGTTCGACTGCAAAACGTCAGAATGAGTCGGATGACGTGAGGAGAAAAAGGTCATTTTCATCCAAAAGCTTCGGGAATACAAGAACGTCGAATTTTTCGACTGAGGCTAAACGTCCTTAAATATTTTTGGGATATAAGCCTCAATGTTCTTAAACATGTTCTTAAAATATCTTTACTGATTTTAATAATACATGTACCGTATGTGGTACATCTGTGTAGTAATGTATAGTAGTAGTACCTGCAGTACTGACTCACTTTCGTGCCAGTTTGTCTCAAGGGATACACCTGTAAGAACTCGAAAAGACATGTGATGACTGACGTAAAGAACTTTAGTCAAAAAGCCCACCGAAAAGAAAATTTTTAATAACACTGTATGGATTATTTGCAATAGGTTATCATCATATTTGATAAATGTTCTTCACCTTTTCTCAACCTCAGCATGTTCTTAACAACGTTCTTAAATTTTTGGCGATTTTCAACCTCATGTTCTTATAAAAAAGGTTCTTTTGAAAAGAGTGTATTCGGTAGTTAAGATGTTTGAGCCAACAACTTGCACCTGTGTGCGCACTTAGAACCATGGCACGACTTTGTAGCCGTTCTTGATCTGCAGTTGTTGCAGTTGCGCATGGACATGATGATTTGGGCTGAAAATCAGATCTGGCACGGGTTCATGTCCGTTTAGTTCGTAGTAAGGCATGTGATGAGTGTTGTGGTGTCCTGAATGGTACAAAGATTTGCTTTGGTTTGAACTGCATTTTTCGCTGTTTGATACGAATATATTACGCTTTCTCATCCTCTAAACAGTTTTAAACTCATGAAGAAGGAAGTGTTCGATGGTCGGAAAAAGTTCGAAAACAGTTCAATTGATAAAAGGAAACAATATAGTTAGGTTTGTTACTAAGGGCAAGTTTTGCTGTGCGCGAAACCCATTAAATCAGCTCGTGTCACACACGCAGCCTATAATTACTTCCTATGCGACATCATAATTACAATATTAATTACGAATAACTTTTCTGCAGTGAAACGAATGGACCTTTTCTTCCCCCATGTAGTTATTGATGACCAAACCTGCGTCCCCAATGTCGAACTTTATTTGACCTCTTTCTTCCCTCTTAAAATAGGTAAGCCTAGTAACTCGGAATATTGCAATCATACTTATTAGATATTCTGTGAGTGTGATGCATGTGAAATTTTTTGTTTTCATCGACAGGTCGAATAAAACATTTCTGCTCAGTGACGCGACATTTTTCTTAAGCCCAAAGATATAAACTTCAAGATAGTTCAATATCTTGTAACTGTATACAAAGACAACAAATTACTGTCAAGAAGTCCGGATATGCCTTATCTACTGTTTTTTTCCATCCATTAAGTCTACGGAAAACATTTGTTTCTTAGTTTTAAATAAGAGCAACAAAAAAATAACAACTATACATCTTGTTACTAAATTGTGTAATAAAATTCTTGCTGTGGGGTATCTCGAGCCATTTATGTCGAACGGTCAAAAACAACTGCGCTGAGCCGATGATAGGGAATGACGTTTGAGTCCTGATGAATTGCATGTTTAGAATTTTCAAGACCGTTGTTTTTCCAATCGTCTTCCTAAAGGAGATACGATTATCGCGTTCATTATAACAAAAATAGACATATCTATAGTAAAACGTCACAAATTAACATTGAGCTAAAACATATGATTAATTACGCCAATATTAACAGCTATTACTATTTACTACACACATAAAATGAGTGCGAAAACTCAATTGTTCCTTAAACTAAAAAGTGAAGACAGGAAAAACTTGGAGCACCTAATCTATTGTTATCTATGTTCCGGCAGATTCTAAGCTAATGTCAGACAGCTGATAGTGGGTTAAAAATGAGTTCCGTTTTTTTCCTGTGATTCGCGTGTATAGAGCAAACGGAACCGTAATATCGTGCCAATATTGTTTACAATAAATTGAAAACACGCAAAAGCTATTTTTTCTTTATGCAAATGTTTAAACACCAACTGGAAATAACTCTCTATAATATTTCGAGATAGCTTTTGAATTTAGGGGAGAACTAGTCGGCTTTCTTTCTTCCTGATATTCTAGTGATATTGATATGACGTACATACATGCATGTAGCCAGCGTATATAGCAAGCGTTTCCGTTGAGTTTTGGCGAGATTTTCTTTTTTGGCCGCGCAAAAATTGGGGCGAGAGCAAAACAACGAATGGAGGGGGTGGGGGAGGAGACCTCCTTTCGTTGTTT
>JAOBRD021131571.1:0-10954 GCA_027575215.2 Hydrozoanthus sils | reverse complement strand
GGCTCGCCGAGATGGGAACTCGGCTATCTAGGATAGCCCGCCTACATGTGATCGCTAAGGGACTTTTCATTTATTGTTGGGGGTTGGGGATGGGCTGGATAAATAGGAGCAGTGGGCCAATGTTTTTTTCATGTGCACCAAAAAAGATGAGCCTGAAAAATACCTTGCACCACTAAAGAGGTGGGCCATGTTATTTCTTTGCACATCATTTGGTTCTGGATTTTTAATCTGTGCAGCTACTGAATTTCTACACATTAATGGGGGTGTTTGTCAGATGAGCTACCCACCCCAAAGATTACTCACTTCCGAATCATTGATTCAAAAATTGTTTTTAAGTGATTAGTTAACAACCAATCTGTTATATAAACTTGTACTCAAAGGACCTTCTTGAAAATCACTGATGTGGCAAAAGCCTTTTCTATGAATAAATGTAGTTTAGTTAACAGTTATTCCAAGAGTGAGCTTTGGGTATGAGATGGTAAATAGGCAAAGAGGTGCATAGCACCAAGTTGGCTATAAATCATTTCATATCCAATAAGTGCAAATGGAATAATTGTTTAATTATTAAAAATTTCTTGAATTTCTAAAATGTATCAGTGAGGTGAGTTAACACGTACATAAGAACATTACAAACACAGTATTCAAGTTTGAAAGTAATAAAATACTATAACACCACTGAATACTTACCAGTACTCTAACTATAATCACTTGTCACTTACAAATTATTCAATAAGTGCAACATGCCAGTAATTAACTAGAAACTGTTGTCAGGCTCTCAAAGGCTCGTAAACTTATATTTGACAAAACTTAGTTACAAAAAAGTTTGGTTTTTGACAATGCCTTGAAATCCATGAATCATGTTGTTGTGTGGGCTGTTAATTACTTTTTAGGGCAACTTTGCATTGCCTTTTGAGTGATATAGTGAAGAGCCGCCTAAACAAAAACATAATTCTTGGCATTTTGGAGCATTGGGATGTATCAAATTTGGCTATAACATAATATAATATATACACATAAATTTTGATTTACAATTTTATAAAAAACATCGAAAATTATAGTTTTACGTTCATATGTTTTCATATAATGTTGATCAATAAAGTGTGTTTCATTGAGAAAATAACAAAATAACAACAACAACCTCGTTTAACAAAATATTAGTCATTTCTTATAGCTTTTATAAATTCTCTGCGCAGGGGTGCACGTGAGATATTCCAGAGATTGAGAGACTCTGGGAACAAGACATGTGCATAATCATGAAGTATTATATGATAAATGAATTATTGTCGATTGATGCTCAGATGAAGGGCTAACGCTCGAAACGTTAGCTTTTCTCATCATCTCACGGCGACGATAATTCATTTATCATATAATACTTCAAGCGTGACTCAGTAGTTAGTCAGGATTTTGACTATAAGTTTGGTGCGTTATTGATAGACTAGCTTGTAAACCGGCGATGCAACTCTAATTTATTCAGCATCAGTAAATTTTGGGAGCCCCGATGACAGATAGTGCTGAAAAAGTAAATATTGTAGAACTTTAAACAGCGAAGAGCATGAATTTTTCAGTGACATACTTGCCATTGTCCTTCATAAAACAACAGAAAAAATGCACTCACCAAATATTTGCAAAAGTGTTGGTTTCCACGCTAGTGCACGTAAAAATTCTCCTTGAGGAACTCCAAAAGGGTTGACGCCATAAAGTTTGTTTGCATCAGACTGTTGGACATAGCTCAATTGAAACCGAAGTTCACGCTTTGTCAGGTCACCAGTAAAAGTCACACGACCCTTGTACTCGCGTGGCACACCTCTGAGATCTAATCTTTGTTTTTTATCATTGATTCTAAAGAAACGTGTCGTGATTTCAATGGTGGAACCGGTACCGAAGAAAATTTCGTTTACAGTGATGGAACTGGCCACCATCCACAAAAGAGTGACATTACTTCCTTCCTCAATGTATACTGTCTCTTGTGGCGTGACACTGTAGTCTGCAGCTTCCACTAGCACTTGGAAAGGTAACAACAACAAAGCTTTTAGCTTCCGTGTCCACGAGAAGGCTGTGCAGAAACTGGTTTCATGTAACAAAAGAGAAATTTTCGTACAATTTTTTAAGATTTTTTTTCAGTTTTTTGTCCATTTTGTCAGCAGTAAGAAAGGGCTTCACAGCGTGTTTTGTCTGCGGAAAGCTCGGTATAGAATGCTCTCCATTTTTGTCGTCAGAAATTTGACTTGCATAATACTGCTTTAATGTGCAAGTGCAATGTGTTTGACTCGGACGTCGACATCACCATAATTTGTTTTAAGCAGCAGTTTCAAATTTGGAGTTAGAAATTAAGCAGCATTGAGGGGCTGATGTACTTAATCTGCACGAGAACAGCTGAAACTTGTTAACCGATAGACTTTTTACACGACATTATTAATGTTTGGTATTGAGAGAACATTGTATTAGCATGCAATTTTCCCTATTGATCCTGAAACTATGACTATACTCTACTGGTAAATTGGGTTGCTTGGCTAGGATACGGCTAAAGTATAAGCGAAAGCGGAATCAAAGAAGTTGGCTACGCTCTCGAAAATCAGAATTGGTTGTTCGATATTAAACGTTTCATTAGCATTAGCAATAATCGCTTATTAATAAGGACCAATAGGTTACTTGCGATGTCATAGAAAGAAAAGACGGCGGATGTTACCCAATATTGTGAACTACAATCTCAAACCCTTGCCGCGCCTTTAGAGAAGGAAAGACGTATTTGTTATATATACATAATTTTCAGACTGCATTCCCAGCAATCTTTCCTGCATTGAAGACTCATTTATTTACCATTAACAACCTACCCCTCACAGATGAGGATTGATGGTTACAGTACAACTCAGAGTAGTTTGAAAATTGGGGAGGCCATATACCCTCAAAGACAAATTTTAACATCATATACTGACAAGCAGTGGCACATTTCTGATATGCATGAGTAATAAAATGCTTATGCAGACACAAACCAGCCGTTGTTTCAAAATAGCAACAAAACATGATGTAAAGATAGCAAAAATAATATAGAACTGAAAATGCACCGAAACAGAGAGATCAAAGACTCCGTCGAAGCACAGATGCACCAGTCTGTTTAGCTTGAGGAAAAACCTCTACTTCTGATTTCCTCTTCAGCTTGGGGCTCAAATTTTCATATGATTGCAAAGCTGTGCGCGAGATTCTGATTTCCTCTTTCGCTTTCATGAATAAACGTTTTAAGAAAACAGTTCTCAGTGCGTTGACGAGTAAGTAAGGTTGACGCCTTTGCTAAACATCAAATAAAAAAGTATGTTTTGATAGAAGTTTAATGTAATGAGATTAAACTAAATTGGCGTTGTACGGGTCAACATTGAAAATCTAATTATACGTACTATTGCATTCTAAATGTAAACAAGTCCCAAAATAAGCTTTGAATAAAAATGCTTTAAGCTGCAACTTCAAAATGATGATGCTAGCAATGTTACAAATATAGTCGGAAAGCTTACAGTCTAACCCCCAAGACGGACACCAAGATAAGGCGGACACCTCTATAAAACGGACACCAAAATAGGTCCCTGCGGTTTTCTAATTCAGTCATTTACTGTGTTTTAAGTCTATATAAGACGGACACCTCTTTAAGACGAACAGTTAAGGCCAGTGCTTCTCGCTCAATTTGAAACAGTCCCTAGAATTTCAAGTTGTAGGCGGGCTTGCGATTCCGGGCCAAGGTGCTTTACTGTTGTCGGCGAATGAGGTCAGATATAGCAAGGACCATTTCAAAAAGTGCATTTAAAAACAACATTTTGTAGCTTAAACTCAATTCTTGCAGTATTTGCAACCAATGCATATTTTTGAGGTAAGCTCTGACTTTGCACAACTTTTGAACTTTAGAATAAGACGTGCAGCATAGTTTTGTGTTAGCTGAATGTGTTGCCCTGAAGTTTTGTTACAATCATTGAGAACTGTGTTGCATTAATCAAGACAGATGTGACTAAGGCGTATAAAGATAGTTTGGTTGCACTTTGCAGGCTTCAGTAGTTAAGTTGCGCGTATCTCGGACACCTTCCGGAGATGGCCGATACATACAGGATTATTATTGCGAACATCAAGTTTAAAGTATTTATCCATAATGTCTTTCAGGTTTGGTGCAGCTTCTTCCCTGCCTCAATGTAAAGGACTAAGATGAAATTTAGTTTAACACCTGTTGATCTGTTTTAATCATAATTTCACAACCAAGGTTAACGTGTAACAATTTTACATTCCAAGTGTTGTAATAGCCAACATCAGCATCTTAACTCTAAAATTGATTAAATTCATGAAGCGTTAAGGAATAAGTCATAACCGATAGATTGCTTCTAAACCAAGATCTAATTTTGTCATGTTTTATTTAGCATCAGTAACTTTTGGGCGCTCCAACGATAGATAATGCTCAAAAAAGTCAACGTTGCGAACATCATGAATTTTTAACTTTTCGAACATTTAATTGCCACCGTCCTTTAAAACACAACAGAAAAAATGCACTCACCCATTATTTGCAAAAAGGTTGGTTTCCATGCTAATGAACGTACCCGTCCTCCTTGAGGAGTTCCATAAACGTCTACCCCGTAACGCTTGTTTGCATCAGACTGTTGGATGTTGCTCAGTTGAAACCGAAGTTCATGCGTTGTCACGTCACCAGTAAAAGCAACACGATTCTTGTACTCGGGGAGCAGGGAAGGGGAATTTAATTTTTGGTTTTCGTCGTTAATTCTAAAAAAGTTTGTCGTAATAAGAACGGTAGAACCGGTACCGAAGTAAATTTCGTTTACAGTGATGGAACTGGCCACCATCCATAGAAGGGTGACATTACTTCCTTCTTCAACGTATGTTTTATCTTGTGGTGCGACACTGTAGTCTGCAGCTTCCACTAGCACTTAGAAATGTAACAACAAAAAATATTTTAGCTTCTGTGCCAATGAGAAGGCCGTACAGAAGCTGGTTTCATGTAACAGCAAGACATTTTCATATAATTTCTTTAAGATGGCTGTTTCAATTTTGTGTCATTTTGTCAGCATTAAAAAGGTTTTTATTACTGGGTTCCCTGTGGCACGCTAAATATAGAATGCCTTCATTTTTGTCGTCAGAAAAAGGACTTGCCGAATACTGCTTAGGGCCATGTGATTTGGACGGACGTCAACATCACAATAAATCTACGCGAGAATAACTGCAACTTGTTAATTGCATGCGAGAATGTCAGGAATTGAGAAAACTTTACCATTTATAACTTTTCCTTTTGGTTTTGAAACTATGATGACACACTACTTCACAATCGATTATTTTTTCAAGAAGTTTTTACCTTTAAACGAAAGCCTCAGTTGCTAACTATACTCAAGTATTAAGGATTTTTTTACAAGCAAGAAGAAACTTGTATTAATTGGTTAAATAACAAATAGAATACGGCAAATACCATGCAGAAATGAACCAGCGTCCGGTTCTGCAGACACAGGTGCCGAACAAACCTGTTTTAACTGCAAGTGTTCTTGGCAATTCATTTTTGTAAATCTTTTCAACACTAAATGAAGGCATTATTCTCGTAAAGAGGAAAATTTGAAAAGTTTTTAAAGCAATTGCATGTTAGTAAAATCTAAATTTCTTGCTTGGTTTCGTGCTTTATTTTGCCAAGATTGAATTCAAGACTGGAAGACTACCCTCTTCAGTTTTGTCAACTCTTGTTTTCGTTCTGCCATATTTTGGTAACGTTATTAAAAAAAATTTACCGAGCATCACAAATAGCTACACGGTGGTTAAAAAGAATCTGAATGTGTAACGGACTATAAGAATAACAAGTCACGTCATGTTCCAGCACATAAATACACCAAAGAAATAGTTCCGGGGTTTTTAGTCTAACATGTAAATTTGATCATTTTATATTTAGACTGTCATTGTTCAGGTCGCAAACAATCTGTCAATACTTTGTCCTAAACAAAAACTCCTTACACTAGAACTCTTTCTAATTTCAGCATTGAGTTAGAATAGAAGGTAAATACAGTCATATCATATTCTAATATAAAATAAGTTTCTTGTTTATTTTCTTTTAGCAACTAGTTCACCTAGCTATCCTTGACGGAATTGTTGGAGTATTGATTCATATTTCTTTAGTGTTTGCTTAAACATACATAGAAAGGTAAACATTCAAACACGAGCCGTTAAAGTTTAATCTACACTGAGTTCGACGCACCTTATCTGCCCAACATAATCCAACAGCCTAACAAAACAGACAGGTCGCCTTTGACTTATTTTTTTCTACCATGAACAATACTCACAAGACAACGGAAGTAACAGGCCATTCCAGAATTGTGTGAAAACCAAGAACCTGGACCATGATAGGGACGATTTTGTACTCTGTTCAAACATTTTACTTCTAAATATTGCTTTGAGTACTCCATGCACTGGTACATCTGGTTACTCGGTTAGGATACTAAAGTACGTGAAAGCGGAATTAAAGAGGTCAGATATATCCTTGACAATCAGAAGTGGTTGTTCAATATTAAAACGTTTCATTAGGAAGCAATAATTGCTTATTCACAAGGATCAATAGGTTACTTGCGATTTCACATAGAAAGAAAATACGGCAGATGTTACCCAATATTGTGCATCAAAATCTTAAAATCTTTGCCGCATCTTTAAACATTGTTGTTTGCATGTTGCTAAAACCAGAAAACACAAGCAAGACCAAGAAAGACCAATTTACTAGATACATAAAATGTAGACTGTACTCCAAGCATTGTTTCGTGAATTGAGGCCCGGTTGGTGCAGCTTACGAGAGTTTAAAAAGCTTACCGAGACATGCCGTATATCCTTAAAGAGCAATTTATATACTACACTGACTGAATAGCAGTGGCACATATGATTTCTGAAAAAAAAAAACCAAATTACTCATTCAAACAAAAACGAGCGATTGCTGCAAGATCTATCAACGAAAGGCGATTTCAATACAGCAAAAATACTATAAAATTGAAAGTAAACCAAAACAGAGAGACCAAAGACTCGGTCGGTCCACAGGTGCGCCAGCCTGTTGAAATTAAAGGAAAAACCTCTTCTTCAGTTTGGTCATATTTTACATGATTGCTAATTGCGTGAGATTCTGATTTCCTCTTTCGGTTTTACAACAACAGTTGTTTTAAAAACCATATCTCAGTTCGTCGGCTGAAAACTTGGCGATGTTTTTCTTCCCATGCGGGAAAACATGGTTAGAAATCCAGTTTTAGTGTTGTGCTTTGTTCTTTTTGTCGTTTTTGTGTGCCCTAAAATGAGATGAATTAGTTGCTATTCTGGAGCAGAAACTTGAACAGAAATTTGAGGAGAAATTCAAAAAATTCGAGGAGAGGTTTATAACAAACAATATTTTAGAAAAAGAAGTATGGCACTGGTGAATCATGAAAGTTTGGCTTACAAACACATGTTCCAGGCGAATCTAATTTTAAAGGAGAAAAAAAAACGAGACTACCAAAAAGGGAAACAGAATGGCGTTTGAATCAGTCCATTTACAAGAATGTATTCAATTTTTTTTAAAATCAGACCTGGGTAGATTCATTTGCCTCCAGACTAAACTTTCAGGTTACAAAATTTATTTCTTACAGGCCTGATCCTGGGGCATTTGCTGTGAGCGCTCTCCACACTTCATGGAAAGATTCTGTATCATTCATAAGGCCCTTCATAAAACCACAGGAGAAAGCCACAGGAATCATTATTGTTCCAAACTGGCCAAACCGAGCTTGGTGGCAATATCTTTTGTAAATAATAATTGACCTTCCTTTATTACTATCTGGGAAAGACAGCATAGTTTCTGCCGGCACATCCAAGAGTAGTGCCCCCACTTCGCAATCATTTGCAGCTGCTTGCATGCCACTTCTCTGGAAAACTCTCGTTAATAGAAGATTCAGCTATCATATTCGCCTTAGTACCGGACAGAGCAATGCAAAACCAACCTCCTATGATGGCAAATGCTGTGTAACTCAAGAGAAATTGATCCCTATTCAGCAACTGTAGCAGATTGAATTAATTTTCTTTGTGCATAGTACAATTTCAGCTCTAATGCTGCTCCAAGGTGACGTTTTTTAAAACCAGTGTTCGAGTTAAGGCCTGCTCTACCGAGATGTCAAGAAGTACGAACTGTTGATGACGATATCAAATGCACGAGGTCACTTGAAGATAACGAAGGGATGAATCTGAAGGATATCACTCTTTAATTATTTTAACGTCATTTTTTGGACAGCGTTGTCAAACTACTCATGGCCTGAAGATTAGGGGTATGAAAATGACTAATGAACAAGTATCATTTCAGATATCAACATTGTTGAAAACATTAAAACCAGTAAAGCATCAACCATTATTAGTTTTCAAGAAATACCCATGGGATAAATCAACTGAAAATCAGCTGTGGCTTAATTACAATAAACCATTTAGGCAAGTTTACAAAGACTCTGTTAGGAGGTTGATAAAAATTTTATAAAGTAACCCCAGTGAATCTCGCGCGCTGTTTCGTCGAGAGAGCACAGGGCACGCTTTTGAAACTGTCACACAACACTGAACCAATACGCTGCCTTGTTTATTGCTTGCAAATTACCGGTGATTTTTTCATCGTAGAAAGCATGTTAGCTAGGGACAACACAAAAAATTGTTTATTCAAAACCTGATATTAAATAAAAATGAACCTTTAAGGTACTTTAAGTGCAGTGGACAAGTCAGGACTAGTTGAGCGAAAATTTACGATAGGCCATGACAATAAGTACGAAGTACTCGACGAAATGATTTCTTTTGTTGAAAGTAATTAAAAATCTACCAATTATCACGTTCTAACATTATTTAGACTCATCAAAAGCAAGGAATGTTTGAAGAGCAGCATTTATTAGTCGAAAGTACTTTTGTACACAAAGTTTGAAAAACAATGCAATTCAAGCTAGGTACCGTACTAAATCCCAAATTTGTGAGGCTTATACATTTTTTCGACTTCTTTCTACTTTTTATATGAAGAGTGGAGAAAAAAACGAGGATACAAAGTAGGTCTCTCAGAATTTAATGACAAACTACTGCTTTAAAAACATCCAACCATACAGTCGCCGATTGCTGCACAGCGCGGCTCGATTTTAATGGCTCTTGAATCCGTCTCGGCAACCAGACTCATTCATCAGATACCCTCAAGCGCTAGCAGCCGTGATACTGTCCCAATCCAGATCAATGCACATGAAGCTCTATTATTACAGAAAGAGTAAAGCTCTACGACATGTTCTCCGGATGTAGTGTACAATCCCAGAACATCCAAATGAATTTGTTTCTCCCAAAACACGAGGTAATTTCAAAGTTGTCTCGTGACGATTTCACTAGTTATTTTTTCCGGTCCCTACTTGAAAGCCTTTAAAAGAAATATTGCCTAAGCTACCGCAAAGAGAATTGCTGTGTAATTTTTCTAGGAACTGAGGTGACTGTTGTCTTTTCAAAAGGCACACTCTCTAACAAAGTTGAGTCTTTTCTTTTGATTCGCTACAGTTCAAATTCAAGTTTCACGCTTTGTGCTCACAAATGGCAGATGATGGGTAATGTACATGTAAAGAGAATTTGGATGTTGATTTTACGTTGCGCGTCTCTTTGGTTTTTCATTTTTGTTTGTTTGCTATTTCATAAAACAATAAAACGAATTTTCCGTGCCGTATAATTTTTTTATTACACTCGGGGGGAATTTTGGTCGAATTGATAAAAAAGACCCCCCATCGTGCAATAAAAATCTACACGGCAGGGAATGCAGTTTTTTTTTTTTGCTTAAAGCTGAAATAATCAGTTGTAGAAGTCTCAGTCTATGGACTAAAAAAACGGTTAAGAAATTTTGAGCATGCTTGTATGGTCAATAATTTATTTTTTTTAGATCAACAAGGCTCTCCGTTGGCTTATGAACCTTAGAGGTCCAAAAGGGTGACTTGCAAGATGGTCTTTGTTAGTACAACAGTACGATTTCGAAATCAGATATTGAACAGGAAAAGCAAGCTCTAATGCAGATGCACTATCGTGTGGACCCTATGTGATGGCATCTCTCGCAAGCTCTGGTTTTCAAACGGAAGAAATTAGAAAATTTCAACACCGTGATCTAAATTTGTAGGACATTATGCATTACTTGGAAATGAAAGAACTCCATCTTTGGTTTACGACTAGCAACCGTAGAAAAAACCTAAGATCCTAACTCGTTTTACCAAACATCCTACGCCACGAAATCCTCACCTCGGCACACGATGACATCACAGGTGGACACTTTGGAATGAACAAAACATGTAAAAAGGTACGTAAGCGCTAGTTTTGAAGGGAATGTTGCAAGGTTCAGTTTTGTTGACGAAACTATGATCTGTGGCGTACGTACTGGGGTACAGGTGCAGATAGTTTCGGTTTGAAAGGTTGATTATTGGTACAGTATCATAATCGGAATAGGTTTCTTGTTCAGTAAGACTAATAGTTTCTTGTTTTTGTCGCGAAGATAATGGAGTCTTTGACTTCAGGGATTTTATTATAAGACGGGTAACGAGGCTGTGTGTTTTAAAATGACTTTTTAAAAAAACCTTTAGGCTATCTTTTTAAATTGTTTATAAGCAAAACAGTTATGACGAGAAATCTAGTGTCTATCTTTATTATGAAGAGGATCAGCTCGGGAGAGCTGGTTCTGTGGAGGATGGAATTTTACGGCATAAAAGAAGATGATTTTAGTTTTTGAAACAATTCACATATTTGTGTTAGCTCTTGCATTGACCTTGGCTACTGGAAAACTAAATAGCTTATTATTAGTTTAACTCAATTGCTCTCAAGGAAAGACTGTTAGCTCAAATACCATAAGAAAAAAAGATTTTAGACTAATCTACAAGTAAACTTGAGGTATATATGATAAATGAATTATCGTCGCCGTGAGATAATGGGAAAAGCTGACGTTTCGAGCGTTAGC
>JAOBRD021131464.1:0-10954 GCA_027575215.2 Hydrozoanthus sils | reverse complement strand
TCTGAAAACATTCGGAAATCTTCGGAAGAGGTTTGAAATCGTTTTTAAGGCATTTTTATGATTTTTTAAAAAATTCGAAAAACCTACGGAAACCTTCTGAAATTTTCGGAAATCTTCGGTACTTTTCGAAACTCTTCGGAAAATGTTTTTAAAGCATTTTTGAGACTTTTCGAAATTTTCGGAAGTGTACCAGCGACCTATCAGCGCTAAGTGATTTTGCCATGAATTAAGAAAAAATGCTCCTGCTGTTATCCAATCGGCTCGAAGTAATTTTGCCCTCTATGTTATAATAGAAGGAAGGGCTTTTTAGAGAAGGGATTGTAAGATAGTAAGGCTTTTTGAGAGGGGGGCTAATTAGGAAAGAGATAAAGCTAAATACTTTCTCGAGCCTATGTGGCGTAAAAGGCCGATGCTATCCTCTGGTTTCTGTGGTTAAGCGGATGAGAGTCTTTGACTCCCCCTGACAGCGAAGGGGTTGGCGCAGTGCTAAGATCTCTGCCTTCCAATGCTGAGGTTCCTGGTTCGATTCCCGGCCTGGTCGAGGGTTGAATATTTGGGTGACCTTCTTTCCCGCTAAAGGCCACTCAGCTTTCCATCCCTCCGGGGTCGGTAAAATGAGTACCAGCATAAATGGACCGCTTTGAAGCGGCTGCCAATTGTGCCTATAAATGGTTCGGGTCCACTTGGGGTAAACTAATCACTGCAAAGTACCTTTGAGCATTCATATGGAAAAGGCGCTATATAAATGCATCTCTTTACCTCTTTTTTTCCTTAGACACTAATTTATCGCAGGTAAGCCCCCAGCAGAACTAGTTCTCATTTATATAGCTAGAACAACTAGGGTAAAGTATCTTTCTCAAAGACACAACACAGTGACCGGGGCTCGAATAAATTTAATGGGGACATATGAGAGAGGAATGGTCGAAATAGAGGGGAGGGCTTGTGAAGAAGGTGTTTGCTATAGAATAGGGACATTTTAGAGAAAGGGAAAGAGTAGGCTTCGCTAGAGGGGATGTAAAAGGCCAAAAAGGGCTCATTAGAGAGGGAGGCTTACAAGAGGAGAAACTAATTACATAATTTTCCTTTTTCTTGTCACAGCTATTCGATACCCTTGTCAACTTCTTTCCTGAGAACATGACACAACCAAAAGGTAATCTTGTCGATCTAATAACATTCTGAACCTAACACACGGCAAGATACAACAAGCTTGGCAAGAGACGAAGGAACCCCTTGGTGTGATTAATCTTTTGTGAGATTTTCTCCTATGTGGAGAGCCGTTTTTTGTAACGGAAGCACTCGCCAGTCATTTTCTAGGCTTGCCGAAAGACAATCGTGGCTTGAGGTACACTCGCGGCTAGCTGCCAAAGGAAACAGAGTTTTTTTCGTCGCCAGAAAAAGACTGTAAATGAACCGGCTTGTTCTGTTGCAAATCGAAATTTTCGAAGAAGTTCATATCACAGGTCATAGCATCGCCTCAACCTACATAGCTTCGCAAGGCTGCGGTTTACGTCACGCGTAGGCTGCAGTTAGAGGCAATAGCACATAATAGTACGCGCACACGAGGTTAGATCTCAAACTAGGAAGCTGTAACGCGAGGTAATTGGTCGGGCTGCATTTAAAGATGGACCTTCCAGAGGAGGGGAGGGAGAGGGTGGAGTTGGGGGGGGGGGAGGAGAGTCAAGTTACTTTAAAAAATGGCGGCGATTTTAGTATTCTTTTGTGTGCTCTTGAATTTAGCCCTTCTAGCCTCGTGTAGGAAAACATATTCTTTTGAAAGTTAACAACGAGGCAAGCATGGCCAATTTATAAGCAAACAAAAGAATATTAAAGTTGCCGCCATTTTTGAAAAAGGTCTTTGTTGTTACTCCCTTCTTCCTCACCGCCGTAACACAAACAAGAACAATTTTTTTCAAGGACTATTAATTTACTATGGTTTCAAACCAAAAACGTAACCAATGCAAGACGGCAGTGACGGATTCTGTTTGAATCGTTATGTACCCAATACAGTAGAAAGAAAAACCTACACCTGCTTTTCGTATAGTTTGTCGGAGGTAGTTTAATATGCATTTTTCTCCCCGATATTTGTTGACTTGAAGAATTGACAGTTGTGATATTTGTAATATAACAAAAAGTTTTCACTGCTGAATAACACGGGGAGAAGGGGTGGGGCGGGTGGGGGGGGAGTCTTGGCACGAATCACGGTTTTCTAAAGCTTACACGAACGTTTCACGGATTTTGTTTTTAGCGCTTCACGATTCTCGAGAAATGAAAAATTTTCCAACATATAATCTGTTGTACATAGACACGCTACGACTGCCGAAAAATACTGTGAATGATCTTCTTTTATTTCTATTTTTGAAAGCGACCATCCTATGTTACCCTATGTAAAAAGTATCATATCACATCAGGGGAAACCGTCTTGGAATAAAACGTTACAATTCACGACGAAAGAGAGTAATATTTCACGGTTGACGGACTATAATTTTTTTTTTTTTGCTTTACACTTCTCTTATTACGATTCACGACTAATAAAATAGAGGCTTCGCAGCTTCTCTTCTCAAATTTTTATTGCCTGTCAAGACAACTCATAGACCCCCCTATACATTTTCAGACCTGTTAGGACTGGGGAAAAAGGCATGTTAATGAGATCAAAAAGACCCTATAAGTATTTTATGTCAGTCACTCATTTCTCTTCACTTACAGATACTTGATAAGGAACTAAGGAACTCAAAGATTCAACTCACTTGTGCGTAGTAAATTTCTTTTGTTCCTCACACTGAGATGAATTCGATATAAGCCAAAATATAAGTGTTTGTTCGATCATCTCTCTTGTTTATTGTTTTTAACGAAGCTCGTTAACTTAAGAACATTAAGTTTTTCGGTTTAACTTTCATGTTGTGTTTTTGAAACTGTTGCTAAAGCAGTGGATTCTAGACTTCTTAACTAATAGATCCTTATGACCTTGATTGCAAGCACTTGTACCCCCATTCCTAACCAGGTTTTACCACCATTTGAGAAACAGTTCTATATCTGTTGAAAAAACCTTTATTTTACCACTTTTTTTTAGAATGTGTGGTTCCAGAAAATATCCATCCCCCATCCCCCATCCCCCCATGGAAGGTTACTGGAAACTCGAGGGGGTGGGGGGCTAGAGGTGCAAATTGCCAAGTGGTGTGGCGGGGGGGGGGAAGTGTAATATGTTTCCAGAGGGTCTAAAAGCACTGTCTGACGGAAACCTATAAACCTTGCATTTATGCTTCAAAGAGAAACCCTTTCTGATAAAACATGGTGTAGGGGAACAGAAACAACCTCTTAAAAATTTGGAAATTCCAAGGGGGTAGGAAGGGGTTTGTAAAAAATCTTCCATGGGGGAGTATGAATATTTTCTGGAACTACACATTCTTAAACTCGGTCAGTCATATTTTGCTGTATATTGTATAAAATGAAAAGTTTGCAGCAACTGCTTTATGTATGAAACTGTTTTAACTTATTTTGTACTAACGAATCAGTAATAAAGTATGAGTTTCATTAAGCGTTTTAGAGCCTTGTGGGACAATTGAACAAATTCACTAAGTATCCTCACCCATGATGAAAATGTCTTTCATTAATCAATCAATTACAGTTAATTGTTGCTTTGTAGAATTTGCATTAATGTAACAATTATTTGCCTCGGACTCGGTGAATGTCTGGCGAATAATCCCCGAGAGGAAGTCAAGATATTCAGATGTTTACTGAGCCTGAGGCGAATAGTTATTTTAGTAAAATCACAGAAAAAAATAGCTATTGCCAAAATTTGTCCAAAAAATTTTATTGTCATTTGCACCTATCGACATCTGAAGCATTTTTACCAGGAGTTTTATCTTTCAGTAATTAGCACGATTATTGGGATGTTGTATTACCTTCGAAAAGTGCTATGCAAACTTGGTGCTTTTCAGGATAGCGTTTTCTTTCAAGGAGTTTAACTCTTCTTTCAAAAGATCCTTAAAACGCGAGGCGGTCACTTTGAAGATTTGTTCGTCTGTCTAGTCACCCCGTGCGGGGTTACTTTAGCCGGGATAATAATTATTATGTCAACCTCGACCAATGAGAGCAGCGGAAACTATAATCACCTGAGTTGTTTAACTAAAAATAATAATTCCCAATTCAAATGAAAACGCATTAGTGTAGTCGGGGTCTAAATGCTATAATTCTATCGACATTTTGTGGTGGTGTTATAAAGTTGCGGATTTTTGATTGGCTTACTTGTGTGACCCAATATCAGCAATTGTTTTCGTATTTTAGGTTAGGAGAATTGGGCTTCGTTACGCCGCCATCAAAAACAATCCCAATTGAAAACATTACAGAAAAGTACTACAATAGTGACAACTAGTTGCGATTTTGAGACAGCAACGCCACAAATTACAAACGGCTTTGGAAGAAAATATATTTTCACGCATTGCATTATGTTGTTGCGTGACTCCGCCCAATACGGAATATATTATCTCGAAACTAACCGTCAATATTTTGTGGTGCATGATGCCGTCTCAAGAACCATTTATCCACAATAATATCGCATAATAAAGAATTTAATAGTGGTAATGAAACTGAGTAGAATGTAATTTGATCTGAAATCTTAAGGCGCGCAAGTGCGAGTTCAATTTAAATTCACAAGTATGATTTCAGACCAAAGGTTCAATTACCGTTTTCAAAAGTGAAAAAAAAAAATTAATTATGCCCATTTTTGAAATCAGTTTCTGTGAGCTAAATGTAATTCATTTTCCTTGCGCACATTTGCATATTATAATATTTTGGTGGATTCTGATTGGCTGTTGTAGCTTTCCCAGTACTGTGATAGGCTGTTCAAAAGAGTGCGATTACAAAGAATAATGCTATAAAAATAATGTGGTCGGGAACCAATCGATTTAAAGCAATTGCAAGTAATTTAAAAATGAATAACTCAACGACTCACATCGCGAGACAATTCAACAAATTCACTCAGTAGCTGTGATCTGACAAAATTCTGGACAAACTCGTTCAATAGCCATAACACGAGTTTTCGTTTTATAAAGTTACTGTTCAAGCAAATTAGTTGTCGATTTTCCTATAGGTATTAAAACAACGTGTTTTTCTATAAAATTGTACCAAAACGCCACCTGCAGAATACCGCTTACTTGTCTAGGACAGTGATCATTATATGCCCTACATTGTCAACTACATATTTTTCATCTTGACACCTACTTTGTATCAAATAAGCCGGTTCGGAATTTCGGAAACACAAGCGCGCGTCGGGATAAAATGAAATATTCATCAAACTTAAGAAAAAAAAATTATAATGAATTCCCATCCCGCTTCATTGCGTTCCTTTGTTTAAGTTTCATGAGTTTTACATTTTATTCCGATTCGCGCACGTGTTTCTGAAATGAAATGTCTAACTGGCTTATTGAACTTGCGGGTTGTAATTCTCGTTACCAGAATCCACGCGGTCAAACAAGGCCCAGGAATAACCCTTGTCTAGGCACTGGTAACGAGAATCTCTTGATCGCGCTTGCATAACATCGTTTTCAGAAAAGATTCAACTTTTAATACAACATGGATGAACAAAAGCGATACGAAAGCGCTAGTATGGATGCAAATCTTTCGCTCCCCAATCAAGAGGGGGGAAAACGATGCGTTTTCCAAAACGCTTTTCTTTAGTTGGGTTGGGACCATAGTGAGTCGCGATACATATCTATATAAACATTGACATCGCTCTACTGTGTAGTTCAGCAAACCTAATTATCGCTGCTAACACTACTGCTTTGTTTTATATAGTGCAACGATCTAAAGTTATTTGCGTAAGCGGAAGCCAGCTTGCTTCTATATTTAATGGTCAGGTCGAATATCTTCTGCCCGCAATACCGTGGTGTCTGTGTAATATGATAATCATAACATATTTTCGGTAGGCATTCTGTTATTGACAGACTCGTGCACTCAGAGTCTAATCCAGCTTTTCAAGGTTTTCTTTTCGAAAATATCATCCAAATTGTCTATTGGGAATTTTATTTCCGAAATGTTGATTAAGTTTCGATTTGTTAAATTTCCTCTTTACTAAAACAGTTGCACAAAATTTTTCAATGGTCTTTGAAGCGTCATTCAATCTAATAACAATGAAAACATAAGTGTCGTGGGGCGCGGACATAAACCCTTTCAGTCCTCAGTAGATTCTCCCAACTAAAATTTGGGAGATATTTACTTTGTATTTTCAATAATTCGTTTCGTTTCATAATTCCCTAGTACTAAATACCTTTTTATCTTTAAAAATATAGTGCATGTCTTGTTGAAGTGGGGAAGTTACCTTGATAACTTATAGGGGCTGAGAAAGTTATCGTATGCACCAATGTGTCTTGCAGCAATAGAAAACGCGGTTAGGCAAATTAAAAGTTTCGGAAATGAACACCAATTATTAAAAATGACATCATTTGATTAAAAATAGACCCATCTTTCACACTCTATATAAATCGTGGCCACAATCTTACCTGTACTTACTTGTGTCGCTCTGTCTAACAGCATTCACATGACGAACACACAGTTAACTTCGAGAAAAAGCTTCAGTAGTTTGACCAAACGAATTTGCGATAACGTTGCCAGATTCAGTTTTGAGTAGCAATTAGTTGAGGTGAAACTGCTTGTCATCACAGAAATGTTTTCCAGTACTCTTTCAGTCTTCTTCTTGCTTGCTTTAACGATCGTCTCCGCGAAACATACTCGAGTCATTAAGAAGCTGACGTTAAAAGAATGCAAAGAAAGAGATGCTAGTCAGGTATGTTGAGATTCTGTGACTACAAATACCGAACTTAGCGTGATTTTTGTTGTTGTTGTTTTATAAAAATGCAAGTTTTATAGTCTCGAGCTTTCTAAATGATAAGAACTCGGAGCTCGTTCACGGAGCCAAAACTGAAATCTTGAACTGAAGTTTGGGGCTTCGGTAATACATCAGGTCCGGTTGTACGAAGTCGAAAGCTATACGCTGGGCATCGATAAAATCCTAATTTCGACAATAATAAATCAAAGGTTGTTTGACTCTTCCTTGTTGTTATGTGAGTGGACGATTCCTAAAGTAATTGGTAAAATGGTGCCGAACACTTTTCATTAATTTTTTATTGCCGAAAATAGAAAGCACTTACAACGGGGCCCTGTTAAGTTCTTTCAGATCGACCTTTTTTACTTTAAGCTGTATTGATTATCTGTTGAAAGATCTAGGTCGGTCTAAGCATTTCAAAAAATTCAATTCATTCGCTGATCCATGTCATATACCGAAGATGGTGGCTGGAGTGCGGCCGAAATATTTTATAAAAACGATGTTAAGTCTTCTCGTATGTCTCTTCATAAGCAAACTGTATGCCCGTGTCAACCATTTCAACAATTCAAACATCACTTACCGTTTGAAGGCATTGCCGAGTTTACACTGCTATATTCTTTGGATATTCAGCACTTATCTCATTTAAATTTCAGTGAATATAGTTGCAGAATATGGTATATCTTCAGGAAGCAACCATCCACCGGAATTAAAACAGAATAAACTAATGTTTTAGTATATACCAATGCCAACCAGTGCTGAACTGATGCCTAGAAATTTCTCTTCAAGACAAAAGAAAGATTTGTTAGAGGAAAACAGCTAAATAGATATTAGCACTTAAAGTTTGTAAGTAAAGACGTCACTCCAAGTACAGGCAATTTTTTTTAAATCTCCGACAAATCCATAACCAGATAACCTTGGAATGAGTTTAAGCCAAACTGGACGTCATCACTTGAGAACTTTTAAAATATCTCGAGAACCATTAACCATAAAAGATTTCGACAACATTTTTTCACCCCTATTCCTCATTTAGCAAGTTCTTGTCCACTATGGTAATAAAGCATGTCATAGACACTTTAAAAAAGAAAGCGTTTCTAAGGCATTTTTAAGACTTTTTAAAAATGTTCGGAAGTATATCAGCGCCGAGTAATTTTACCCTGAATTAAGAACAAATGCCCCTGTTGATATCCAATCAAATCGAAGTAATTTTGCCCTCTATGTTACAGAAGCTGTAACAAAGCGTTATTGCTGTTGATGTTGATATGGCGTTTTAATATTGCTGCTGTTACTAGTACTTCAGTTAGCTCATGAAAATTGTATTCATCTTGTTACTGGAATGTACAGGCCGAATTTAAAGACTTGTTCCATTGCTGTGTTGAGTCCCTGGAGTTACCCGTGAACGCAGTGTGGCAGTCGTGGTATGTTAACTGCTGTAACAGCTGTAAGCACGCCTTCGCAACCTGTAAGGAAGAGAAGAAATGGCCTTTGCCTTCATGCCAGAAGGATTATGCTCGTGACTGCCCGGATACATGCAAAACACTTGCATTAAAGGTCCTACATATTTTTAGTTTCTTATACCTTTCATCTTAGGTTATTAATCAAACTACATAAGTAATTACTACTCATTAGTAATAATGACTGAAACTCTTCTATACAGTGGTAACCCGTAAACATAGTTCTGATATATATATTCTGACTGGTTAGGAAAGCCGGCAAATCTCAAAAGGAAAATACAAAGAATGTACAAAGACGCTTTGCTTTATGTTGCAAGAACAGTGAACTTGCACATTTTTTGTTTCAGGTGTTAGTAAGAATGTTTTGACCGGCTACTTGTTGATTTGCATTTCAAAACCTTTTATTTTGAATGTTTTGTGCACGGTCAAGACCAGTAAGCAAAAGAAAAAGGCAAACAAAGACATACACTGGTTTCCTAACCAGTCAGTATATATTAACTATGCCCGTAAAACAGAGCTTTAACGTACGGAAGGGGTAAAGGGCTGAACTTTCGGACCTATTTGTTCCTTCTGTTGGAGTCAACGTTAACACTATATATCAAAAAAGTTTCCTTCTACTCTCGTCTTTGCTTTTTACCGTCATATAACAACAAGTCTAGAACTTGAAAAGATTGCTAATGCTAGCAGTCGACTGACTAGAAAGCAGGGAAACGTGGATTCGAGTCTCAATCAGGGCAGTAAAACCATATCTTTTTAATTGAGTATAAAAGAACGTTGAAAAGGTATAGAAACACTATATACAGGTAGAAATACTTTTTTTACCTTCAGACCGACACCATCGTAATTCATTTTTAATTTTGCTATTAACTTTCACTAACACTTAAAGGGATACTGAACCTTGAAACCAAACCTATTAAGCAAACCCGTCTCGCGCTGACTTTCGGAGAATTTTTTTAATGTGCGTGTTTTGCTCTATTTTTGGTCGGTCCACTTGTCAGCGGTAAGCGAAGACCTGTGGTATGTGTGACGTAGGTTATGGGTAAGCAAGCGAGCGCTTTTACAGACTGTTATAGTTGTCACAAGCTCGCGTGCATCGTCAAGAGTCCAAGTGAAAATTTAAAATTGTGTGCAATTTCTTGCTTCAATAATAATGAATCTTTTCAGTTCGAGCCATTCTTCGTCATTACAAACGGGGCGCCAGTACAATTAGAGACCCGAAATGAGTTTAAAACTTAATTTTTTTTTGAAAAATCAGCACTACGCATGGATAAAACTTTTAAATGCGGTTTCCGCACTTTATTTAGTCCCCCTTTAACAATTTTTCTCAACAGTTTGTAAGCTAACAACAATGTTTTATTTGTCTTGCAGATGCACAAAAAAGAAGAAAGTGTCTTGGCATAAAAATAATGCTACGAATATTACAGCTGCTTTGCATGTTACCCACTCCATTTAATATTGCTAGACATTTAATCTTAAATTTAAGGCTGTGGGTTAGTATCAGACTTTTTTGACGTAAACGGCTGTGAATTAAAATGATAGACAATGCTTGTTTAACCTAGCTATCAAGAATCTAAAAAAAATTTATATCATATTTCAATTTTATATACTCATCAACAAAAATATGCCTTAGCAATTAGGCGGCTAGAGGTCAAATTGTTAACGCCCAAAAACAATAAAGGCACTCAGCTGTGCATGTACCGGTTTGGAAACCCGACTTTTGAAATGTAACCTAACGATTATATATCTACTGCTGGGGAAGTAAATCTTAAAATGCTACTCCGAAGCCCATTTTCCTTTCTGTATTTTGTTGTTAAATTCAGGTCTTTTGCAACTGTCACAAAACTTGACGCCTTATTGGATTATTACTGTTATGGTTTTTATGTGTGAAGTGGTGAGCTCTCTCTCTAGGGAAATTCCCGGGCAGAGATGAACTGAGAGGCACGATTCAATTTTTTTTTTTTTTTTGCTAGCGCTGATCATGGAACATGTTATATACCACGTCCTATTTCAAAAGACATCGCTTCCTCAAAACTACAAAGGTACTTAGTAGTTTAAAAATTGAGACTTTCCGTTTACTTGGAAGTTCATTGTAAATGATTTCAAAAAGATCATTACACAATGGACAGCCAGAAGACATAATCCAAATCACTCATTCATCACGTCCTATTTCTAAAGACATCGCTTTCTCAAACTACAATAGTACTTAGTAGTTTAAAAATTTAGACTTTCCGTTTACTTGGAAGTTCATTGTAAATGATTTCAAAAAGATCATTACACAATGGACAGCCAGAAGACATAATCCAATTCACTCTTTCTATTCTCTCTGTTTAGTGGCATAGTTTAGCACTTACACTTTACTTGACACCAGTCCCACTCGATAGAGAGTATGAGATAAGCGGTCAATTGCGTTTCTGGTTGCCGGCGCGTTCAGATTTCCATTCTTTTTTTTTTTTTCGTTTCCGTGCAAAATAAAAGAAGAAAGCGGCTCTGTATACAATCCAAAACACCAAATTTCATGAGATACTGAAGACTTTTTTTTACAAAATAAATATCCGTATCGAAAAAAAGATGACCTTCAGATTAGTCATAAAGTCGCCAAACACTATAATAACATACGAATTAGAATGCAAGGCCAATACGACTTTTTTGAATTATATTTTGTACAATATTTCGACTGGCCATACCA
>JAOBRD021131252.1:0-10956 GCA_027575215.2 Hydrozoanthus sils | reverse complement strand
CCCCTCCACATTCTAACATAAAGACGAAGGAGCTAAAACAAAAGGTTATTGAGTCACAAATATATTTAAATTTTTTTTAGTTTTTCAATAGTGCTGGTTGTTTAATGCCAAAGGACCACAGAGTTACTAGTTACTCTTAAATCTGTTTGGTGCCCTGACTTCATGTTGTATTTCTGTCTTCGACTATTTTTAAATACGCCTTCTCCCCTCTCTTATAAGCCTCCTATCTGAAAGGTCTAAAAATAAATAAGCCCTCTGGGGGGTTTAATAGAGCGTTTACGGTAGGTGCGCAATTTGTATTACATAAAATTTGCTACCTGCATGGCCACACCCATCCCACTTTTCATGGAACACGTTTGGGAAAATGCTATGTTTGTTCAACTCCCGTGTTCTAATTATGTAAGGATAAGTTGTAAATTGATAAACTGGCTGGGACTGAAAGGGTGAATTAAGACTCCTGGTATACGAAATTTCGCTCCCGCACAAAATATTTTAATCTGACATTTTTATATCTCGTCGAAGTTTCATATAGGCATTCACTGCAGAAAATTCTTGTAAAAAACTTTTACAATAGTTTATATTGATAGCTTTAGATTACAGGCTTGATGGAAAATTTGGTCAATGAAAGGTACAAACCAACCCCAAAATCTAGATAGCACGTTCAAACTTATATAACTCTTCCGGCTTTGTTTTTGTTCGCTTTATGCTTAACAAAAGCTTTTGTTTTTGTGGTTGTGAATTGTAGTAATTGATCAATAGTGCAAAATATACATCTTCATTGTCTCGATTTTTGATTTGTTGGCTAAATCGAAAACAACAGAAAAACTTGTTTTCATTTGTTTAATTGGCCCGATCGAGAATTTTTTCAGCCTGTCTTCTTTGTAATTTTACGAGCGCTTGTGTTTAACTGTAAAGAAAGTTTAATGTATATAGAAAATATTCTGGACAAGTTATTATAACGATTATCATAAATAAATATATACATCATTTACTGCTTGTGTGTTCACAAGATTCTTCTATTTGGATACGATTTGAGGATAGCCTGACAGAATTTATTCTCTTTGTTGCAGCCTCCATTAATCGTAACGTATGCTCACACTAAAGAAAACTTGTTCCTCAATGCCTGTCATTCGTTCAGCATTGTCATATTTACCCGTTTCCCGATGCATACAGCTGCCCGGTTTCATTTTGACGTCACAAATAGTAAAACGGCATGCACAAATCTTGACCGTACAAAAAGCAGTTTTAATGACGCTTGTCTCATGCGGTCATTCGAAAAAAGTGGATGTTAGATTCCATTTGAAAACTAAGCAATGGCAAAATTTTCAAAGGCCATACCACTTTGTTCTCTTTTCCAGTTGCATTGCTCTAATTCAACAATGCAGCAGTATAGTAAGAATTTTCAAAGTGTGTTGCATTTACCTTTCTGCAACAAAAGAAACCACAGTATCGACAAGTGGTGCCACATGATTCAAAATTGGAAAATCGAGCAATCTAAAACCAATATATATATATACATATAAATAAATTTCCAAAAAAAAGGTATAATTTAATAGGTTAATAAAATTATAACGTTAACCGACAATAATTTTAAACACAAATGGTAAAGTGAGGTGTAAACGTAAAAAAATCTAAACAAAATTATAAATGAACAAATTAATGAAATAATACATGTCTTAGGGTTGCTGTGCACTTTGAAATGAATGGCCCAATTTTTTATATGCCGGGTAGTAACTTCTACTAATTGAGTCCTTAGCAGGAGGCAAAGAGATGTTTTCGTACTTAATTAGTATATGCATTTGTAAGAATGTGATAATGTATAAAGGCAAAAGAAAAGGTTGAGAAATACCCATGGCCATGGCAAAAAGTACAAAAAGATTTGCCAAAACCAAATAAGCAATAAATGTTCCTCGTTCTTCAGAGCATTTTTAAACAATTTCTCTTATTGTTTTTACCTATCCCATAATCCAATGTAAGGCGAAGAAAAACACCATGCAAATTTTCACCCTCCCCACTCCCCCCAACACAAGTGGTCATCCTCTCTTTTCGAATACATTTCTCTAGTCCCTCAAATGTATTGATCGTCTTAAAAAAACATGCGTTTTCAATGACAGAAACTCAAACAAGAAAAGGAGAGTGAAATATATATGTGTAGTTTCTGTCGTGAAATATCCACACAAGCACACGTGACTATGCGTTTGTGACCAAGTCTAAATCAGAGATGCATAGTAAGCACCTTATAAGCGACGACGAGAATCGAGAATTGTTCAAAGGCTTAACCTAAAAATCTTCTGATATATTTATCAAGTCGATCTAACCAATCAATTTATTAAAATTAAAAGGGTAGAATTCAAAGTCTTGACTTTCGTTTTGCCATGTGATAAGTCCAGTCTTTGTTATTAGTTAACATTAGTTTTGCTACAAATGTCAAAAACTTGAACGTGTCAGTTACTTACCGAATTTGTTAAATAGTCTTCTTTGATACCAGTCCTTCCGACTACAGTTTCCTCAAGCCCTTCCACCAAGGATAAAACCTTTCACAATCAGTTTTAGTTCTAATATCATATTTTATAAACTTTGTTCGTTTTCCACTCTCGATGCAATGAAAAGAAAGACAGGCGACGCGGAACCTCGACCATCAAACGGGGGCTTCCCCCAACATTCCAGTTGGCAATCACATGATATGTCACTCCCTTAATTTTCTCGAAGCACTTCCGGTTGTCCGACCGAAGCATGTCCGAATATTAACGTTCTCTTCAAAATCTTTCAATTTTTTGAGTCTCTTCTCGCTTCTTTGATTATCACGAACAATCGAGCAGCCAAACACAAATATGATTTAACGTTCGATGGTGCTGTTGAAACACTTTTCCGAGACAAAAATGGCCATCGGGGTTCCCCCTTCGAAGATCGGGTAGTTTCGAAACTAATTAAAGCACTATAATTATATACCAAAGAATACTATATCTTTAAACACATAAATGTCTTTTTGGATACACTGTTTATGCTTATAGAGAAAACTAACCAGGTTATTCCGGCGAGTTAAAGATAAAAACTCAAGTTGAAATTTAAAACTTTATTTCTTATAAAGACGAGTCACCGTTCATCTTTATTTTTAACTATGAGTAAAGTTCTTCGATTCTCCCACGCAATTTTCCGTGACAGTCTGTCACGCAGGTCTGCACATGTGCAGTAGGAAACTGTTTACCTTCGTTTCAATAGCATTTGATAAGCAACGATCATTAAAAAAACTCTTTCTTTTGTCTTGTAAAAAGGGCAATTTTTGAGGCAAGCTTTAAAACATATGAGTCGACTTAAAAAGTGCAAGTTTGTTCTTGAGCAACACCTTATAAAGGAGCCACTCGTTTGTGTGACTCGCACAAGTCTGTACCCATACAATTTAAAGTACATGTAACAAAGATACAATTCCGATCAGCAATGACAGTTGAGAGCAACATCCAAATATAGATTTCACTGAATCCATTATGAAACCTGAGAATCTAACGGTATATAGCTATCCCCACTGTGGTGGGGTGAGTCAAAATTGACCCCACGAGACTGGTTTTCCTGTTTGTCAAGCAATATACCTTGGTAACATTTGTGCGCAGGTCAAGAACGGGGCGACATGCATACCCTGCTCCTAAAAGAAGAAGGGAGATTGTTTTCATCCTCTTTGTTTAAAATCTTCCATCTAAATGAGACAGCCACCCGGAGGAGGCAGCTCGAAAGAAGACCAAGATTCGATAAAAAAACAAACACCTCACTAGACATGTGCAAGTGTAAGGTGGATTACTTGCAATTCTAAAGCACTCGTGGCATTGCTTTGTACAAGCGATTGGTGTAAAGAGGTTAGAAACTGATTGGTGTACGAGGAGCACGATGGCAGGTTAGTTCGTTGTACCAAAGCTTTTTTTCAAAATCAACAATCCTATAGCAAACCACTTTTCAGTGGAAACTTACGCTTGCCTTCAAGTCAATCTAGGTAAATACAATGTGCTTTGGTACATATTATATGAAGAACAAGGTTTTACAGTTTAGAATGTTTAATCAAAAATAAGGAAGGCCGTTAGTATAGGATTATAGAGTTCGAAGCATCTTGTGTTAAAGACCGTTTTATTTGGTGAGACTGTAAAACTCTGACTTGGCTCTTGGTTGACAAGGAATATGTTAAAGAGAGTTGTTCATGAGAAGCTCACAATGTCAGGGAGTGCTTTAATTCATGCATACATGACTAACTCTTAATGGCTAGTTTCGAAACTTAGTTATTTTCACTTTCGGTACTGTCAAGACCTTTCAGGTCGGTATGGCTTGAGAGGCCTGATTGTGTAAGTCGTTGTAATGCATATGGCATCCAGTTAGAATACAATTGTTACCGATGCTTGAAACTCCCAGTTTTGCACGCACTAAGAGCAGCCTATACTTCTAAACCTTTACTGACCATTCGTATTCTCTTCAAAAGAAGATTCAATAAACGTTTGTATTTCAACAAACTTCCAGTTCAGATAACTCATGAAGTTTGACACGTTAAACTTTAAAGTTCTGCAGGAAAAGATTCAAGAATGAAAGATGGTTTCATCAACTACCAGATTAGACCAATATATAATTCCCTCTGGAAATTAAAGAAGAGAAACTAGAATTGATTGATAGCTGTCTTATGGTTGTCAAAAGAAAATGATTTTGCTTTTATCACACAAATTGTTATGAACATCACTGAAAGATGACTTACACTACTTCGAATGCTAGCCAAATTATGGGAAAATGAAAAAGAAAATATGTCAAAAAGATACAATTCATCGACCAAATAAATTGCCAACAAATTTGAAAATACCACCAAACCACCCCTAAGTTAGAACTCGGTTTGGGAAGGTTTACGCGTTTCTTGTCGTCACATCTGCAAGATGCATATCATCTGTGACAAAAGCTTTGATCAAGATATACAGCATCACTGACAAAAGGTTGCCATCCGTGACCTTGTTTACAACGTCCTTTCAAAAAGTGATGCCTCAGACCACAATAAACAGATGATCTTTGGAGGCGTCCATAGAAAATATGTGCCATGTTCTTGATATACTCTACCTCCTCACTGGGAATCAACAACGTTTGAGCTTTTTACACTACCCTAAAGGTTTCATGAAATGCCACAGTACCTGTATTAGTTGTTGAAAAGAGGAGCTGAGCTCTGCGTGGCTAGCAAACATTAATTTCTAGCTAGGTGTTTCCATCGTTCAGCAACATTTTAGAAGTGCGAGTTCAGCTTATAGTTCCAAACATTTATATTCTTCTAATAAAAGAACAAAAGTAGAACTTACCACTTTGCGTGTAATGTTTGCTGAATAAAACTGCAACCGGGAACTGTGAACGAGATAGTAGTTAGACAAGATAAGAAACAAAGATACTGTCAAACATTGTACTCACTAAAGAATGTAAATCACTATACTTGTGTCGAGGTTAATAGACTCATGAAAGTAACCATATAATTAGCTTACCTAGATAGTTACCAGTACTAGATAGTTTCAGTGGGTTAAAACTTAAAGGCAGTTATGCCTGGCCAATGATAAACCTAGCTAGGAGTTATCTCTCATCTCCAGAGAGAAAACTAGATAATGCTGCCTGCTAGGCAAGTATTGTATAAAGAAGACAATAAACCAGGTAAGGAAAAACGAATCTTTGCTTCTCATAGGAAAATTACAGGTAACACATAAACTGCAATCATCAAGTATATAGGATATATGAATATAGGATAACAGCAATATATGGTAGGAGAAATAGGCATTAGTGTGACATCTGTACTTGGGTATTGACTAGGGCAATACTCCTCGTGAAACACTTAGAGACTGCGTGCATTGGCGAGTTATCAACTCCGATAACTCAAACACTGGCTAACTCAAACCAAAATTAAGTTGCCTTCAATTTATGTAAAACACTTACAACATTTTTGCCCTGATGACGGTCGAAAGTCTGACTAGACACAAGTTCCATGTCAGTTCAGTTTGCGCATGCTCCGGCTGACAAATGCTTACGCTCAGAACGTCAGCACTTAAAAAACTTCACCGCATTTCAATTTTATTCTACTGACTATCAATTTGTTGTTGATTAAACCAAGTCATAAATTTGGATTTTACTTGTAAAGCTGTTACTATTTCTGCAGGCACTTGCGTCTTTTGTACAAGTAAGCTAAACAATGTTGCTCAGATGTCAAGATGAGAAATGGCCTTCGTCAAGTCCCGAATGCAGTGTACATCAGCATGTCTACACAGTTTTTAATAGTAATGCAAAAGTAGTAAAATCTCAATTCTTAAAAGATTTTAGGTATTGCCATTATGTTTATAATTAAGCAGTGGTACCATTTTATAAGATGAAACTAAAGCAACTTTCTCCTCGATACTGAGATAAAAAAAAAACGAGAAAGATCTGGAACAAGCTAGGGCAGTTTAAATGAAATATGGTGGCCATCATGTAATTAAAGATTAACTGATAGTTTGAAACTCAGGGCTGAAGTAAACTAGATTTTTGGATATACTGTTAAGATCAGCTATGAAAGAAACCAGACATTTAAAAGCGTTAGAGAGAGTCGTATTTATCTCCAAGTTGAATCCCTGTTTTAAATCAAGGGCCAGTTTCGTCTCATCTTCTACCCGTGCCTTTCTCCACTGAGAACAAAAAATGTCATGACGACGTTCATCTAGCGGGTTTTGAATATCACTCTTTATTTGCTTTAATCTAATTAATACAGTGATAAACATCCGTAAGCTACCCTATTTTTTTCCTTACAGTCTTTTAACCCATCTGAAAATAGTATCAGTCATTTCTTAAACACTTTTACGAGACTTAACAAGCTTTGTCACTACAGCGTTGTGTACAATGGCATAACTACCAGCGTTGAAGTGCATGGGATTGACCAAGCCACGTGTTGCCACTCGTGATCCACGGATGTCCTAGTTCCAGGAAAAGAACGCGCTTCAGCAATCAATTTCTGGGAACGCTTTTACGTAAGTTGAATTATACTTCCGCAAGTTAACAGACCAAAACTCACCTTCGCTTTTTAGCTTTTTAACTGGACTATCTCAGTTACAGTGTTCAATTCCCAAAATGGTTTCGTTTGGGTAACAAACCGAAGACTACAAAAATGTTCTCCTATCGTCAGAAACACGAATAGGTACAAAACTTACTGGGTAGCAACACTAACCGCTATTTCCTCTTCTACTAACTGTACGACACGTTATCGTTTCATTCATTTGATGGACAAGGAAAACCACTGCTGGGCAAGGTAATCACACTAAGAGCTAGACAAAACGTAGTAGATTTATATGCTTTCTTGTCTGGGCTGGTACACGAATCTAATAATGTTATAATAACTAAGGAAGATGCACTTGCTCTCGGCATTAAAACATGCAGTAGATATGAAATTCTTACTGGAAGATTTGTAAAATAACCTCTGAAAACATTTCATCACAACCCAAAGCTGTATTTTAGAAGCAGTTGCTATGGTTATAAAAACAGTAGATATCAAATTCTTACTGGAAGATTTGTAAAGCCCTAGAGAGGCTCCGTAATATTAACTCCAAAAACATTTCATCTGATCACAGCCCAAAGTTGTATCTTAGAAGAACTAATATATTATCTCCAGAGGAGCATTTAAGGACACCGCCGAGTCCATTAGTCCTTGCCAGACGTGAGTCCATTTCGGTCTGAACAATCCGAGTTGTTGTGATATCATTACCCTGAGTTTTTGCTTTCTTTGGAATGAGCACGAGTCAACGTCAGACGAGAAGAGATTGAGAATCAAAGAACCATGGAATCTTTTACTTTATTATTTTCGCTCAAAATCGGTATACTAAGATTTTTTGTATAACAATAACTTAATTGCAATAGTCCTTAAAACAGATTAAACTACTGTTGTTGATTGCTCAACTGAAATTGGTTATCATTGTTGCACACTTATAAGAAATCGTCATTGCACATAAAATTACGATAAAAAGAAAAACGAAACGTAGCGTAATATAACATGAAACCGCATCAGAGAACGTAAAGCATAGAGTGTATTTAAGCGTAATACAATATACTAAAGTACGCAATTATCCAAAAACAAAACTTTTACTTTGCACAGTGTGATATAAACACGTGTTGCATGGGTAGTGTAGTGTAACATAGTAAAACAAAGTATAGTATAGTATAGTATAGTATAGTATAGTATAGTATAGTATAGTATAGTATAGTACAGTATAGTATAGTATAGTATAGTATAGTATAGCATAGTACAGTATAGTGTAGTATAGTATAGTATATAGTATAGTATAGTATAGTACAGTATAGTAGAGTATAGTATAGTATAGTATAGTACAGTATAGTATAGTATAGTACGGTATAGTATAGTATAGCACAGTATAGTATAGTATAGTATAGTATAGTATAGTATAGTATAGTATAGTATAGTACAGTACAGTACAGTATAGTATAGTATAGTACAGTATAGTATAGTATAGTACAGTATAGTATAGTATAGTATAGTACAGTACAGTATAGTATAGTATAGTATAGTACAGTATAGTGTAGTATAGTATAGTATAGTATAGTATATAGTACAGTATAGTATAGTATAGTATAGTACAGTATAGTAGAGTATAGTATAGTACAGTATAGTATAGTATAGTATAGTATATAGTATAGTATAGCACAGTATAGTATAGTATAGTATAGTATAGTATAGTGTAGTATAGTATAGTATAGTATAGTACAGTACAGTACAGTATAGTATAGTATAGTACAGTATAGTATAGTATAGTACAGTATAGTATAGTATAGTATAGTACAGTACAGTATAGTATAGTATAGTATAGTACAGTATAGTGTAGTATAGTATAGTATAGTATAGTATATAGTACAGTATAGTATAGTATAGTATAGTACAGTATAGTACAGTATAGTATAGTACAGTATAGTATAGTATAGTATAGTATATAGTATAGTATAGTACAGTATAGTATAGTATAGTATAGTACAGTACAGTATAGCATAGTATAGTATAGTACAGTATAGTATAGTATAGTATAGTACAGTATAGTATAGTATAGTATAGTATAGTATAGTATAGTATAAAGCATAACATAATATAGTGTATTACATAACATAACATAACATAGCACAGCATAGCATGGCATACCAAAGCATAGCATAGCATATCATAGTAAAGCATAGCATACAGCATAGCATAGCAAAGCATACCATACCATAGCAGATCATAGCAAAGCACAGCATAAAACATAGCATAGCATAGCATAGTATAGCACAGCACAGCAAAGCATAGCATATAGCATAGCAAAGCATAATAGAGCATAGCATAGTAAAGCATAACACAGCACAGCATAGCATAGCATAGCACAGCATAGCAAAGCTTAGCATATAGCATAGCAAAGCATAAAATAGCATAGCATAGTAAAGCATAGCACAGCATAGCATAGCATAGCATAGCACAGCATAGTAAAGCATATCAAAGCAAATCATAGCAAAACATAGCATAGCATAGCAAAGCATAGCATACCATATCATAGCAAAGCAAAGCATATAGCATAGCATAGCACAGCAAAGCAAAGCATATAGCATAGCATAGCATACCATACCATACCATACCATACCATATCATAGCAAAGCAAAACAAAGCATATAGAATAGCATAGCATAGCATAACATAACATAGCATAGCAAAGCATAGCATAGCATAGCAAGGCAAAGCATATAGCATAGCATACCATACCATACCATACCATACCATACCATAGCATATCATAGCAAAGCATATAGCATAGCATACCATAGCATAGCATAGCAAAGCATATAGCATAGCATAACATAGCATAGCATAGCATAGCATAGCATAGCATACCAAGCCATAGCATATCATAGCAAAGCAAAGCATATAGTATAGCATACCATACCATACCATACCATACCATAGCATATCATACCAAAGCAAAGCATATAGCATAGCATAGCAAAGTATATAGCATAGCATAGCAAAGCATAGCATACCATACCATACCATACCATACCATATCATAGCAAAGCAAAACAAAGCATATAGAATAGCATAGCATAGCATAACATAACATAGCATAGCAAAGCATAGCATATCATTACATAGCATAACAAAGCATACCATACAATATCATAGCATAGCATATCATAGCAAAGCAAAGCATATGGCATGGCATAGCATAGCATAGCTTAGCATAACATAGCATAGCATAGCATAGCATAGCAAAGCATAGCATATCATAACTTAAAATACCATACCATATCATAGCAAAGCATAGCATATCATAACATACCATACCATACCATAGCATACCGTACTATATCATAGTAAAGCATATCATAGCAAAGCATATAGCATAGCATAGCATATCATATCATAGCATGGCATAGCATAGCATATCATAGCATAGCATAGCATAGCATAGCATAGCATAGCATAGCATAGCATAGCATAGCATATCATAGCATAGCATAGCATAGAAAAGCATAGCATAGCATAGCATAGCATAGCATAGCAAAGCATAGCATACCATATCATAGCATAGCATATCATAGCAAAGCAAAGCATGTAGCATGGCATAGCATAGCATATCATAGCATAGCATATCATAACATAGCATAGCATAGCATAGTATATCATAGCATAGCATAGCATATCATATCATAGCATAGCATAGCATAGCAAAGCATAGCAAAGCATAGCATAGCATAGCATAGCATAGCATACCATATCATAGCATAGCATATCATAGCAAAGCAAAGCATATAGCATGGCATAGCATAGCATATAGCATAGCATATAGCATAGCATATAGCATAGCATATCATAGCATAGCATAGCATATCATAACATAGCATAGCATAGCATAGCATAGCATAGCATAGCATAGCATAGCATAGCATAGCATAGCCTTGCATGGCATGGCA
>JAOBRD021131146.1:0-10956 GCA_027575215.2 Hydrozoanthus sils | reverse complement strand
TCTGTGAGAGAGTGAGAGTGAGAGAGAGAGAGAGAGAGAGAGAGTGAGAGAGAGAGAGAGAGAGAGAGAGAGAGAGAGAGAGAGAGAAAGAGGCGGGGATGGACTTATTAGAGAAGGGGGGAGTTATTTGAAGTTTGAAGCTCTAGAGGGGGGCTTATTATGGAGAGAGAAGCGGGGGGGGGGGCTTATTAGAGAAGGGGGAGCTATTTGAAGTTTGAAACTCTAGAGTGGGGGAGGGCTTATTAGAGAAGGAGCCTTATTGAACACCCCATCCATCACGACCATGTGCTTGTATGTTAGAATTACATGTACATCAAGACTGGTGGATATTGTTTCCGAAAGAAGATTCCCGAAAAAGAAAAATATAAACTGGAAGAACTGAAGTTTCCCAAAAACGCAGTTCTGTTGAAGAGCGGTCATGCTGCGGACAGTAAGTTGAAGATCAGCGTGTACGCTACAGAAGAGGAGAAGGACGGGAAGAAAGGTATGACTGGATAGTCAACTAAAGTCAGACATCGATCCCACGTCTTTTCTTTTTTCTTTTGGTTGAGTTTCTTCGCCAAATAATCATATCTCAGTATTACTAATAGAGCTTCTGTAAAACATCTTTGGATTTCTTCCCCAAACGGTTTTGAATACAGAACTAGGTTTGATATATTGGATTAAAGATTGGATATAGTTTTGTATCGGGTGCCTGGGGTGGGGTAGGGGTTCGTAACCGGGGACTTTGGGTGGGATAGGGCTTCGTAATTGGGGACCTGGGATGGGATAGGTGCTCGTAACCCGGGACCTGCGATCGGGTAGGGGTTCGTAACCGGGGATCTGGGATATGGTAGGGTTCGTAACTGAGGACCTTGGGTAGGATAGGGCTTCGTAATCGGGGACCTGGGATTGGATAGGGGTTTGTAACCGGGGACCTGGGGTGGGATAGGGGTTTGTAACTGGGGACCAGGGATGGGATAGGGGTTTGTAACCAGGGACCTGGGATAGGATAGGGGTTTGTAACCGGGGACCTGGGATGGTATAGGGGTTTGTAACCTGGGATCTGGGATAGGATAGGGGTTTGTAACCGGGGACCTGGGATGAGATAGGGGTTTGTAACCTGGGACCTGGGGTGGGATAGGGGTTTGTAACCGGGGACCTGGGATGGGATAGGGGTTTGTAACCTGGGACCTCGGATGGGATAGGGGTTTGTAACCGGGGACCTGGGATGGGATAGGGGTTTGTAACTGGGGACCAGGGGTGGGATAGGGGACATTCAATACTTATGTTGCCTTTTTGTTAAGCGAGAAAAGAAAGTACTGGTTAAATCTGTATGAAATAAATGCATTTTATCAAAGATACAGCTTTTTCTCCCTACTATTAAATAATGCTGTAGTGTTTGATGTACTACTAAACAGTTGATCATGCATGCGTTTGACTTTAATTTAGTTTTTGCTATTTAATCAGATGATAAGCTATAACACAATAGCCTTAATTATTACTGTTAGTATATTATTGTTATTACCTCTATTTTATTATTTTTGTTATCTTAATCCTTGTTGCCATTATGATTTCAGTAAAAGCTATCTCCTCCATAACCGATGACCACTGCATTCTGGTAACCAGCACCTACAAAATTGAGAACGAGAACTCTGGACAATTCAAGTAAGTACCAAGCTAAGAAATCAAAACTTAAACTTGAGCGCCTGTAAAAAGGAACCAAACTAGTCTGCGTAGCAGCTGTTTTTTAGGGGGAGAGGCAAGGCCGCGATATTAAACGCACGAGGACCTGGGGAGAGGAAGGAGAGAAACTCTCTTTCCCCAGGCCTTTTCTTCTCTCGCGCGTTCAAGTCTCACGGCGAAACATGGTTCTCCACTAAAAAACAGCCGCTACGCCAGGCTAGAAACAAACTAAAACAAATTATTTTTTTTCAGCTTGTTTGACGTCAGCCTCAAGGTTGACGAAAAGAAGTTCAAGGAGCCAGAAGGTTGCAGAGACATCCCAGCAAAGGCAAACGACGCTCAGTTGAACTACAAGCTGTTCCGTTAGTGGGTTTAAAAGCTTGGACGGCGACATTAAAAAGTGGACTGGCATTGTTTTAAGTGTGATTAAACTTTAAGCTGATTGCTCCCTAGCGTAGCGTATAATGTTATAATAAAAGAGCAAACTAGAAAAATGCTCCTGTTTTGTTGACCTTTGAACACAATTTTGATTTTTCCCAATAAAAACAAACTTAAATGCATTCAGTTTGCGATGGAATGAGAATCAAGGACAAAATTATAGAGCAAACCATAATATACATTTGATATAACGTGCGATTTGATTGGTCAAAAACCCATGTTTTATTAGAGTATAAAACATGGAAAAACGTGTTGTCAAACTTCAAAAAGTACTCGGAATGAGTAACTAAACTTGTCCCCAGAACCTGGAAAAACGTTTGGCATGTCCCACAATTTGAAGAAAAAAGTATCGAGATAGAATTTGCGATGGACTGAGAATCAAGAACAACACTAGAACAAACCATAATATACATTTGATATAACGTGCAATTTGGTTGGTCAAAAACCCATGTTTTATTAGAGCATAAAACATGGAAAAACGTGTTGTCAAACTTCAAAAAGTACTCGGAAAGTAACTAAACTTGTCCCCAGAACCTGGAAAAAACGTTTGGCATGTCTCACAATTTGAAGAAAAAAGCATCGAGATAGAATTTGCGATGGACTGAGAATCAAGAACAACACTAGAACAAATCATTAAGGTGCAATTTGATTGATCAAAAACCCATGTTCTATTAAAGTATAAAACATGGAAAACTGACGTGTTGCCAAACTTTAAGAAGGTACTCGGAAAGTAATTAAACTTGCCTCCAGAACCTGGAATAACGTTTGGCATCTCCCAAGATTTAGAGAAAAAAGTGTAGCATGCAACGTGCTTTGGGCTTTTTTTGTTTCTCAGTAAAGATTTTTTTTCAATAAGGGAACACCAACCAGCCTCGCTTTGGTTTCGGCCGCAGTTTCTGTTGACCCAAAGGCTAACATCAACTTTAGCCTCAGCCAAGCGGGACGGTCCTTACTCCACAAGAGCAGACCGCGGCTCGATTGTTTCAAAACAAAACGTACCGTCTGCTTTGCAGGCTACAGATCATATGGAAACCAGCCTTTATGGCGGCGAAACCTCCCGATATTTCATAACACGTGTTCGTGAGCATTTGTCAACGGACAGAGTCTCGCATGTTTTCAAGCATTTGCAGAGTTAAGACACGTGTAGAAATCTTTGCACTGAGGACAATTTCACCATTCTTGGCTCTGCTCCCTCTGTTTTTCAACTCAAGCTCTTCAAACCCAATGGGAACAGCCTTCTCTTAATAAACAGGTTTCTTATGTCAATTTAAGTCTTTTTTCGTAATAGTTTTGTTCCATTTACATTTAATTAGCAGGAATGCGATAACTGTACTTGCTTTAATTCATTAGCGCAACTAACTCCTTATAAACAGTGTATATAAATTTAGGCTCAGTTACAACTGAAGTTAAGAGACACGAACGAAACATGTTTTGTAGGCTAATGAAAATGTTTCCTTTTATCTGGTAGTTGTTAATTCTTTTTTGTCTTGCTGCAAGGGCAATGTTTAGAATTTGAAAATTAAACATGCTGACGCAAAGCCACGTGATGACAAAGAATTCCAAACTGATAAAAACAATGTTGATAGAAACAGTCATTTCGTGAATGTATAGCATAGTCTATTGTAGTTCCAAAGTTGTCACGCAAACCCAAAATATTGACAAGCTAAGCTAAGGAAGGAAAAACTTGGGACATCTTCTTCTCAACGAAGTCCCAACACCCATCACTCCTTCACCCCCCCGGCCCCCGCCAAAAAAAGACACATATTTAAAAAAGAGTGTTTGCAAACCAACTTCAGGCCAGTATACAGAGCTAACTGGCAATTATGTCTAGCGATATTAAATTTCTTCGCAAGGACCGCTCTAAGCTCACATATGTTTTTATATTATAGTGGCGTAGCCAGGGTCTGAAAATTTTGCAGGCCCATGGGACTGAGACGTTATTAGTCCTCTCTCCACTCGTTTGTGACATCAACATTGACGTTTTGGGGTGAATTCTATCATCCACAATAAGTAATAACCACGAGCATTCATTGCAAAATAAGAATTTCAACAGGTACTTTTAAAGTTTGTTCCGCTTCCTCGTTTTTTTAAAATTATAATTATACAGACCTGCACAATTGCACGAACGATCGTTTCTTTCGTGCATCGGTTAAGCCAGTTGTGATTTGCATAACCCATTTTTCGTTCATGTGTGTCTGTCTGGACTGTCTTTTTTATTTTCTCAGGGTTAGATGCAGATTTAACGTTTATATACGAAAAAACGTTGTAAAACATAGTCGTTATTCGTAACAGAATCCGCCAGATCGCTATTAAAATAACGGACAAGTTTTTCAATAACTTATCAAAGCCATCTTTAACTCATTTTACAAGTGTTCATCTTCCGTCAAAAAGTTTTCCTGACTATATAGACGAAAACAATGCGCAGTACTCTAAATTTGGTTTGAAAACAAATATTATATTAAAAACGATGTAAAATAAATCGATAACCAGATCTAAATTTTTAATCAAACTAATAAAGCAGTGATTGGTTTATACAGGAATTAATACACATCAAACTCAGACATTTCAATTTCCTTAGGGCTTGCTTTGAAAGATTGATTTTCAAAAAGGTTCGGCTACGCGGTTCAATGTTTTATATGCTGATTTCCACAGACATTGTGGCGTGGGAATGCTCGGCATTGATTGGCAGCTGAATGTTTTTCTGTCTACAATTTTTTTTAAAAAAATTGAATTTCAATCTGAAAACAAAGCGGATGGTGCTAGTCATGTAGTATTGTATCAAGTAAACTCGATCATTTGTCTTCTTATGAACGTTTTCTATTACTTTTAAGTTTTAAAAAAGTTCACTTTTGATACAAATTAAACAACCAAACTGAAATGTAATTTGAAGTGATCAAAACAAAATTTTAAATAGTCATAGATTAGATTTATTATTTTATGAGTTCTCCACATTTGTTTTGTCAGTATTTTGTTAAGCAATTTTATTTTAGGAATTTTCGTTACTTCAGTTTACCATAGATAGTAGTAACACACATTATATATTCTGGTTTGTTTCCATTGTCAGGAAAAAGTCTTTTCAAGTTGAGAATGGCCGGGTTACGCAAAATGAAATCGGTTAAGCAAACTATTTTTGCTAAACGTGGGTTAAATAACTTTCCAATTTGTGCAGGCCTATAATGAGAATAATTTTTCAATACTTTATTTTCTCCTGTCAAAATAATTTGAAGGTCCGGGCTGTAGGCCTACAAGCTGGCTACGCCACTGAGAACTGGTGTTTCATTTGGTTTCTAACTCATCCACCTGACCACAAGGCGATTTGTGGTTGGCTAATCAGTACATGAATTATTAATGAGTTTGAGAGGAGTTTGTCCTAATGTCTTTCGCCATCCTAGCTTCTTTCTCACTTGGATGAGAACTTTATCGATCTTTTCGTCCAGTGCTAATTCGCTTCGATACTTTCAAACTCCGTTCTTTTGTCATTTCCCTTGTAATCTTTACAACATCCATCCGGCAAAGCCATACTTCTCGAAAACTAAGTGAAAACCAGAGACGGCGCCAGTTCTTGAACGTTGCTGGTTTGTTATATTTCACATGTGAAATTGTACAGCTATTTTTCACATGTGATCAAAAAATATACATACTGATTTCACAAACAAGCTTTACGCAACAAAATCTTGTGCTACATATAATAAATAGCTTTACGAGTACTTTGAGTTTGTGATGATCGAGGACGAAAACTCTTTTACGAGTGTCAAAGTCGAAACACTGATAAAGCCATTCAAATATCGTCAAGCCGAGGCCACATATAATGAAGTGCTGACTTGATCTCTCGACAGTCTTTTGACTAGATCTCTCTATCGTCTTGAATTTCTTCCAAAAAGACAACCAAATGCCGATTTATATTTTCAAACAGTTTTCTTAAATCTACATAAATTTACCCAATTAAGTGTATATAGTTATTGTTACATGATACTTACTAAAGATTGGGCACCCCATATAAAGAGACTGCTGATCAGGGATCTGTCGTTGTTAGAGTTGAGACGGCGGATATATTAAAGTAGTTGTTGTTGTGTCAGCAATCTGCTTGTATCTGTCCAATACTTAGCCATCTATCATTTTACATGGTGTCAGAAGTGAGATAAAAGATTATTTCTTCAAATTAAAAGCGATGAATACACTGAAACATTCAGAAACATTCGATCTCGAGACTGTTGACCTATCACACTTTCAAAATCAATCTTTACTTGGATCTAGCGACCGGAAAGGATGACATGGGAACAAAGGTTAAGCTTTTTCTCTATCTCATAGGCTCTAAGGGCCGTGAAATTTATGAAACCATGACGTTTGAGACGCCTGACACGGACAGAACGATTGAGGAACTACTCAAGTCGCTCGACGAGTACTGTGACCCTAAAAGAAACGAGACAGTAGAGAAACATAAGTTTTTTAGAAAAATCAGGATGCGGGTGAAAGTTTTGACAAATATCTCAGAGAAATAAAAATTCAAGAGAAACTTGTGTATTCGGAACCCTCTCAGATTCCCTCATCAGAGATAGAAATGTGTGTGGAATCAAAAGCTCGAGTCTGAGACAAGGGTTACTAAGAGAGTCCAGCCTAACTCTGAAGAGCTGCGTTGACATCTGTATAGCATCAGAATTGTCTGAAGAAAGAAATAAGTCCCTTTGAGTACAGACACGGTTAGTAGAATTAACTCGAGACCCACAACCCAAAAGCCAAACAGTAGCATACAACACGAACTGGTAAAAGAAAAGTGCCCAGCGTATGGCAAGACTTGCAACCGCTGTAAAGGAAAGAATCATTTTGCAGCCTGCTGTGGAAACACACGCCCCCAAACGCGCCACGTGAAGTCCTTTCATGATGATGATCAGTAAATAGTTACGACAGTGAATACGAATAAGTGAATACGCTGACAACACTTCAAGAGGCAGTCTTCTCTCTTGGAGAACAATACAAGGGAAAGCTGTACGCCTCTATGTCAATTAACGGTACTAGTGTCAAATTCCAACTGGACTCTGGAGCAATCTGCAATGTCATCACCTCAACGATTCTTCAAAGTACCAAATGCAATGCAAAAATTGTCCCAACAAGCACAATGCTCTCAATGTACAATGGCGTTGTACTGCACTGCAACTGTCAAGCCAGTCGGTCACTGCAAAATCAAGATGATCAACCCCAAAATCAAGCGGAAATATTCAGTCAGTTTTGTAGTTGTTGATGAATCTACGACACCAACTCATAGAAGCATGGCCGTACAGCAAATGGAGGTGATAAAGGTACTACAGGAAGACATCAGCCAGGTGCAGTCTATCCCAGCTACTACGGAAGAGAAACAACTGGGACCAGTTACAGAAGCTTCTCTCTTGGAGCAGTTTCTGTAAGTTTTTCAAGAAATTGGATGCTTGTCAGGCGAGTATCATCTGACTGTCGACACATCTGTGACACCAGATATACACCCACCGAGAATGGTCCCTTTGGTTTTGAAACACAAGCTACAGGCTCAGTGTGCACATACATCGAGTGAATAAATCCCGAACAAAGCACTTTCTATGTTGTGAACTGTTTTTTACATGCATTACAAGACAAGAATTTTCATTGAGAAAAAAAACGGACTTGCATTGGACTGCATGTGTCTAGTCTACCTTTACTTTTAGTAGGCAATCAACAAGAGCGAACACGAAATGCACTTTTGATTCAAATGACATTTTCAAGTGCCGTTACGAAAAAACAAAACTTCTTATCATAATAAAATCCCGAACAAAGCACTTTCTATGAGATTAGCCGTTTACTAAAGGTAACAAAAACCTTTAAATTGATTTTGTAATTGATAATGCGAGCAAACATAAGCAAAACTGAACACCACAACCAAGTTCAATATCGACAACATCACATTCTTCAAACTAAAACTTTTAAAACTACAACTTACTTAAATGTGTCTTAATTTCTCTAAAAATTACAGCAAGTCAAAGACAGAAACACAGGACCTTGAAGAGTTCGTTTCATGAAGTGTCGTCCGCACCCAAAGCTTCTTTCTCACTTGGATCAGAACCTTAGCGATCTACTCCTCCACAGTGCTCTCGCTTCGATATTTCCAAACTCAGTTTGTATGTCATTCTCCTCCAGAAATCCTTTCAGCAACACAACACGCTTTGGTTATTGCAAACATAGTGTTCTTACTCTCATGTAGTTGTATATGTGTTTCTCCATGAGAACTCTTTACAGCAACAAATCTTTAATTCAAGTATTGTTCTGCTTCTGATGTTTTCGAAAGCCTGTTCATGAACATCGATCATTTTACAGTTTTTTGAGACGCGTCAAGCAGCATAAAGACGCCTCCTTGTTTATCTGCGAGAATTTCTGCTGGTTCACGCGCAGACGGTCACGATAAACAGGTAGAGACAAACGGTCGCTTTAAAGTTTAAACCGAGTTTTGAAACCGACTAGAATTGTTTGGTTTTTGAAAGATGCTTCCCAAATACACGATAAAGACGGTAGAACGAAAATATTTTGTTTAGCTTGTTTAAATTTGTGATGTTTATTGTCATTTAGATTGATTTTGGGTCAAGTTTTCGTCCGTTGCATTTCTCATGCGGCTTCGCATCACTATATAAATTGTCATTACAGTCAAAATTACTTCATATTCATAATCGTAGCGGTTCGGGTAGAACCCACTATTAAGTACAGGTGCTCGTAACGCTATATGAACAATGAACACAAACTCTTGCGTCAGCCTCTCAGTGAAAAGATTGACAATAGCGTGTTTTGAGAGTATTGAAATAGATGTGGATGCCTTATTAGATGAGAAGTAAAAAGAATATTATCTTAACTTAAACATTGGAAAGGCATAATAATTCTGACTGAAAACGAGTGCTTTTACATCAACAGATCAGTAACTGCGTGGTCAGCGGTAAGAAGCAACCTAAATACTTAAAAATATTTAGGTTAAATCAATAAAGCAAAGATTGTTCTAAATATTGAACAATGGTTTCCTCGGACGTATCCTAACTTGATTGGGCTAACTTTTTGAACCATATAACTTAACCTGTTCAAAAATACCTGTTTTTTCGTGGTGTTTTGTGTCATAAACAATTTTTCGGCTCAACCCTTTGTCTCGTTTTTTTTAGCCTGTTTGCGACGGGAAAACAAATACTCCACAAAACTCATCACGAATAACTAGAAGCCTCTCGTTACGGGAAGAAGCCAACGAAGCGATTTCAGTGCTGTTATAGTTGGGGTCGATCAAGATGAAACTTTTTGTGTTCTCGCTACTTCTACTCGCTACTGTGGCATGGAGGCATTGCGGTAAGACAGCTTTGGTATTTCGAAGGTCATTTTACTCTTGTAGATTCAAGACTTGTACATTTTTATTTTTGTACACTCCAGACTTCAGTGGTGATTTTGCAATCTATATCGTGAATGAGTTTATTTTGGTTCTCTCCTGCTTCTTTACTACTGAGTTTAACACCTTCACTTAAATGAATTCATTGCTGAATTCTCTGTTTGCTTAAGAAATCTTGCTTCAAAATACCACGGTTAAGTCTAAGTTTTTGTGTTTATGATTTTAACTCGACTGCGTACAATCTTGTTCAATAAGTGACAGAACGAAAGAAGCTTTTTAACTTTGTAAAATTATGGTGTTTGTTGAAAAAAATCATTGTGGCAAAACTGTACACTGAAAAGTGACGAGAGAAAGTTTAGAAAACATTGGATCACTGACAGAGCAGACACTAGTAAACTATAACCATAGAATCTATATCTAGTAAACTGTATTATCGATATACTTTAAACACATTGTTTATAATCTACTTAGCATTGAACACTTTAATTTAGCGAATTTTTGTAAGTTTCGAAACATTAGTCACTTGTTTTTCCGGTAATTTCAGAAAGCTGAAACTTTTCGTGCAGATTAGTTGTGTTAATCAAGCTTTTCAAATTCATTATTGTAGGATTCCACAGCTCTTTACAAACGTGGATGGGAATGCAAAACTTAATACGAGCTATAAACCCATTTCAGTCGTGAAACTGAAAGGACTGAAATGTATACACTTAGACTAGACATCTGGACCATAAAATGGTGTGATGAAGTGAAACGGATTCCATAATGTACTCACTTAATCAAGAGGCTATTTAAACTTATCGAGACTTAACTTTGGTGCCTTTGTAGTTTTGCAATTTTTTTGAAAAATGCCCAGTTTGTCAACATCAGCTTTGAGTTGACAATTTGTTACTTTCAATTTCGCTAACTCGTTTACTAGTTTTAGATTCTCTTCAGCTACTTTTTCTGCCTTTTCCTCGCTTTTTAACAAACACTCCTCTGTTTCTTTCAACTTTTGTTTTAAGTACAACGTTTTCCTCTTTAACTGTTCCGCAAACACAGAAGTTGCACTCGGCGTACGAGCCTTGGTTTTTTCCTTGGTTGGTTCAAGCCGCTAAACTGTTGTGGTGGCCTTTAGTTTCCCCGGAGGCATGACACCAGATAAACTGAATAACTGAGATTGAGTTACCATCGAGAAAATACACAACACAACAACAAACACAGTTCAAACACAGTATAAGCATGGTGTTGTTTGAAAATAAATTTATTGTTTTTATACTTCGCGCTTGAGTCGCGATTTAAACTTGTTGCCATGGATGTTAACTTATTAGTTTGTACTACCGCTTAGCGATTGTGGGCGCGCGATTTCATGACGTCATTCGGAAATTTAAGACTGGCCGAAAAATCGCGGGCGGCCGTGAACCATAAATGTATATTTAACATTTATTCCACGAACGCGCGTTGGATATGAGGTGATAGATAGCCGACGAGGCGCGAAGCGCCGAGTTGGCTATTTCACC